>ML986684.1:0-177746 GCA_010094045.1 Lojkania enalia
ACTCTCTTATAAGTAGCTTAGTAGTTCTTCTATATCCTTTCGTATAAGGCCTATAGGTGTTAATAGAATTCCCAGGTCCCTAATCCCCTATATACTCCTATATACCTCTAAGTAGATTCGTATCGTATTTAGACCTATTATCTTACCTATACTATTACAATTTCTAGTAGTAGTAAGAATTTATATTAATACTAACCTAGATATTATCTAATATAAAAATAAGAAAGTACTATTTATAGGAGTCTATCTAACAGGTAAACTACTCGACTAGTTCCAGTCCTTTCTAATAGATTTTAAGAACTATATAGAAGAATACTAGAAAAGTAAAACTAAAGTAATATTTATAAGTCTAATATACTTCTAATAGAAACTTAAACTAGCGTTCGGAGATATTAATAAAGTACGAGTAGTAGAAGATAGACTCTACAATCTAGTTTAACTAGGATCTATTACCTCGTATATATTAAGTTTTTAACAGCTCTTAAATAAAGTTATATAAGACGACTATAGTATAATAGTAAAGTTCTATAGAGGACTAAAAATAGAAATAAGAAGGGTAATAATATATATAGAATAACTACGGGACCTAGCGTTATACTTTTAGCTAGTAAAAAGAATCGACGACAAACTATACTAGTTTAAAAGTAAAGAAAGATAAGCGTACTACTAAAGGGCACGCTTTTTAGTAAAGGCTGCCGACGTAGGCGGACCTATAGATCTAAGTACTACTAGGGAAAAGAAGCCTAAACTACAGGCGACTTAAGAAAAGAAGACTTAGAAAAAAGATATTAAGTATTACAATTATTAAAAACTAGGATATATAGTAAAGAAATATCAAAGCAAAAAGAAAGAAAAGAAAAACGGGCCTATAGAAGATAAACCGTAGAAAGTAGGTAAAGAGAAACTAGCCGCAACTATAGAATATAGAACCCTATATTAGTTCTTCTATAGCGAAGACGAGTGTTAAATATATCGACAACTTAAAGAAGCTATAGGATATTAGTCTTAGAAGAAAATACAACTTACAGTAATACAGGAACGTATAAAAAGATAGCTAGAAGAAGTTTAGGAAGAATTAGACGAAGATAAAGAAATAAACACCCCGTTACAAATAGAAGAAGCTACTACTAAAATACTAATACTTAAACTAGCACCTAGAGTATATTTTATATACTAACAAAGAATAATCGAGTATAAATAGAGAATGCCGGCTCTTATAGCTACTCTACGAGAAGAACTACCTATAAGATTCTATGATAAGAATAGACTAGGATAAAATATTGTCGACGTTTATAAGAAATAGTAAAACACCTACCTTAGAGAAATCCGCTTCTTATACTTCTAAAAATAGATAGAAACGACAAAAGTAGTAGAAAGACATCTTAATATAATAGATTGGGACAAGGCTGTATATATAGTATAGAAAGTAGTAGCCTTCTTACGAAACGAAGTGCTAGTAAAATACTAGATACTAAAGGTATTATAATATAAATAAGAATAGAACTACTAGGTTAAAAAAGACGATAACCCTCATATAAACTAATACCACCTAATATACTTTAAGATAGTATAGATATCGTATATTAAACGATAATACAAGAACTACTAAAAAAGAAAAGAAAATACAGGTATATAGCTAAGACGATTAAATAAAAACGAGGTACTAGGAAACCCTGTAAAATAAGAAGCTATAATAGGATGGGAAGTTACTAAATAAACCCAAAACTATACGATACTTAAACTAGAACCTCTACTACCTAAAGTATACATTAGAGGAAGACTATAGTATAAATATCTAGAATAAAAATACCTAAAGTATATATCTATAAAAGAAGTAATAGCCTACTAGCCTAAGATAACTTAACTATACAGGAACGTAGGAGAATACTACCTTATAATACTAGGATAATACTACGACTATAAAGTATATATACTTATTAATAGTAGAGTAACAAAGAATTTTATAGCCAGCAACTATATTGCTAGAAAAGGAATATCTATAGTATAATTAGAACGACCCTATATAATCTAAACTATAGAAGGAAAAGATTTCTAAAAGAAAGTTATATATACTATAGAACTAGGAGAATTCGAAATTCTAGGAGCAACCTAATAAGAATAGATCTTCTAAATTGTAGAAATTACTAACTATAATATTATTCTAGGAATTCTATAGTTACGAAAGAAAAACCCTTAGATAAACTAGTAAATAAGACGAATCACCCTTAAAAAATCTAGTTAGCTAGTTAAGGAACAACTTGCTGTAATAGTAAAAGAAGTAGTAAAAGAATTATTCCTAATAGGAAACGCATTATATAGTATATCTAAAGAATACTAATACCTAATAAAACAACTTTAAGAACTACTACGATATTTACCTAAATACGGAGAATATAACTATAAAATTAAACTCTAACTAGGAAAAGAACCTGGATATAGACTAATATATAGCTTAATACTAAAGGAGGTAGAGGCCTTAAAACAATATATAGACGAAAACCTAAAGAAAAGAATAATCTAAGAATTAAGTTTACTAGTAGTATACCCTATACTTTTCGTAGATAAGAAAGGAATAATAGATCTATAAATATATATCGATTATCGCACCCTTAATAACATTACTATTAAGGACTAATACCTCCTACTACTTATCCGTGACTTAAGAAACTAATTAAAAGAAGCCACCATCTTTATAAAATTAGACATCTAGAATACGTACTACTAGATCTATATTAAGGAAGGAGACGAATGAAAAATAGTATTTAGGATAAAAAAGGGACTTTTTAAATACCTAATTATACTATTTAGACTTACTAATATACTAGCTACTTTCTAAAAATAAATTGATAAGGTACTAAGACTATATCTTAGATAATTCTATATAGCCTATTTAGACGACGTTCTTATATACTTAAAAATAAAGTAAGAATATAAGGAATATATTAAACAAGTATTACGCGTATTATAAGTAGTAAAACTATACCTTAAAATAAGAAAATGCGAATTTTATACTATATAAATAGACTACTTAGGATTTATTATTAAACTAGGATAATTATAAATAGACCTAAATAAATTAGTAGTAATTAGAGACTAGCTAACTTTAAAGTTAGTTAAAGATATCTAATCCTTTATAGGATTTTATAACTTCTATCAAACCTTTATTAATAATTAGAGTAATATAACTACACCCCTAACTTAACTATTAAAGAAAGATGTTACCTTTATATAGGGAAATAAACAAGAAAAAGCCTTCTAAGAAGTTAAGAAATAATTTTAGTAAGAACCGGTACTAAAACTCCACGACCTAGAAAAGAAAGCTCTTATAGAAACCAACGTATTAGGAATGAGAATAGCCGGAATCCTTATATAAATCTACAATAGAAAACAACACCTAGTAGTATACTATTTACAAAAACTTATACTAGTAGAGATAAATTATAATATATATAACTAAGAACTCCTAGCTATTATAGTATACTTTAAAGAATAGCGTGTGTACCTATAAGAAGCGAAATAGTAAACTAAAGTCTATTACGATTATAAGAACTTTACTACCTTCCTTACTACTAAAACTCTTACCCCTAGACAAGTTAGATAGTTATAAGAACTAGCTATATTCGACTTTAAGATTATCTATATTAGCAGAAAATAGAACTAAAGAGTAGACGTACTAAGTAGACTATCGGGATACGAGTAAGAGAAAGGAACTACAGCTATACTACTAAAAAGATAATAAGATAGAAGTATAGTATATAATTATCTACAACTCGTAGTAATAACTATTATTAAAGAAGTAAGCTAGATAATACTAATTAGATTAGTAATAGATAGAATACCTAAAGAACTCTAAGAATAAGAACTAAAATAGATAGATAGACTACTATATATCTATAGTCGAATCTATATACCAGCTAAAGTTAGAAAAGAATTTATTAGGCAATTCTATAAAGCTCCTACCTATAGATACTAAGAAATAGAGAAAATACTAGAACGAATCCTTAGAAAATTCTACTTTCCTAAAGTAAGAGAATAGGTAAAGAATACGTTACGGGAATATATAGACTACTAATAGAATAAATCTAATAGATATATACCTTATAGACTATTATAAAACCTAGAAACGCTAACTAGGCTATAGATAGAAGTTACTATAAACTTTATTATTAAGCTACTAAAGTTAAAAGACTACCTAAAGGGAGAAGTATATAACTCTATTATAATAATTATAGATAGACTTATAAAATACACCTACTTTATCCCTTATAATAAAGTATTATTAGTAGAATAGGTTACGAACATTTTTCTAAAATAAATTATCGTATAATATAGGGTACTTTAGAAGATAATTATAGACTAAGATACTAAGTTTACTTTAAAGTTTTAGTAAATAATTATAAACTTACTAGAAATTAAATATAAGATATCTATAGTATTTTACCTATAAATAGATAGATAGATAGAATAAATAAACTAAATAGTAGAATAATACTTATAGTACTACCTTAACTATAGATAAAATAATTAGGTAATACTACTATTAATAATATAACTCGCGTATAATAGTACTATATATAATATAACCGGAGTATTACTATTTATAGTAAACTATAGGTATAAACTAAAAATATATAATACCCCAATTAAAGTAGTATTATAGGCACCCTAAATATAAGAATAAGTTAAGATTATTTAATAAACGTAAGACTTACTAAAGAAAAATCTCTAGTTCCTATAATATACTATAAAGAAATACTATAATAAGAAATATAAACAACTACCTTATTTTAAGAAGGGAGAAAAAGTTTAGCTACTACAATAAAATATTTAAAGTAAATAACTAAGCAGTAAACTAGACTATATTAAAATTAGACTATATAAAATCGAGGAACAAATATTATCCGTAAACTATCAACTTAAATTACTTACAACTATAAAAATCCACTTAACCTTCTATATTATATTTATAGAAAAGGCACCTTAAGATACTAAACTAATAGTATATAATACAGACGTATATAGAGAAGACTAGGAATAGAAAGTTGAGAAAATAATAAAATATAAAATATAAAATAGTAAATAGTACTATCTAATAAAATAGTTAGAAATAGATAAATACAGGAACCTATAGAATAATATCTAAGAACTAGAAGAAAACCTTAACCCTACAATATTATAGGTATATTATAAAATCTAAATTCGCGAAGAAAATCTAGAGATAAAGTAGTAGGATTAAATAATATTAGCTGTATTATAGGAGGCGACTCCGCTTTAAAAAGAAGACCCGCCTTACAATCCGCTTCTTTCTCTTCCTTAAGCTGCTTCCACGCACGTTTATAACCCTCTGCTTATCTATACTTCACTTATTTGTAAATCTTTTAAAGACGCTAGATTTTTATATAAGCTGCTACTACTTTATTAAAAAGTTGTTCTAACTCTTTCTAAGCTAGACGAATTTCCTCCTCTAGTTTTACAACTTTAGCATCCCGCTTTACTACTAGAAAGAATTAGGAATAAACTAGTATTACAGGACTATAATATATAAGTAATCTAAGTATTATAATCTATATTATATAATAAATATATACTAGTATAAAGGTATTCTAAATAATATAACTTTTTAGGTATCTTCTTCTTATCTATTTTATAAGTTAACCTCTTATAGGAATACTAGAAATAAGGTATAATAATCTCGCCTGAATAGTCTATATAATTAGTATAATAGTATCTACCTAGGGTTAAATAATAAAGGGGAGGTATTAGAAATATATATAGTCTTAACGAAGACAGTATACTAGCCCTACTATATACTAGACTAGGACGGGAAAACTTTTAGGCTGAGAGCTTAGAGGGGGAAAGTAGTATTATAAATACCCTTATAGAAAACCTTATACTAGACCCGATCGAGATCTAGGACTTTATATAGCTAGAAGAGTAGAGTTAATACGAGGTATATAATATACTTAGTAACTTAGTTAACTAAGTAACTAAATATACTTAATCGTTTAGCTAGCTAAGCGAGAAGGAATAATAAGAGAACTAAATTATATTTAATAACCTTACAACTCTAACCTTTATAGCTCTTTATAGTTAACTTAAATATCCTTTATATACTCTACTTACGTACTTCTATTATAAGCTTATAAGAATAATCTCCTGTAGTACGTAATTACTCTTAGTTATTACCTTATCCTGTATAAGGCTAATTAGAGGCTATTATATAAGTAGTATCTCTCTATATAATATTAGGATAATAATATACTACTTAAAAGAGTAATTATACTAAGTAATAGTAGATAGATAAATAATAAGCTTATAATTAAATAGTTAGAATATTTTAATTAGTATATAAGATAGTATATAATAGATGCTTATTATCTACTAGTTATTAATAGCTATAAGAACTATAGATCTACTAAATTTTAACTACTTTATAAAAAGAAGAATATTATTCTATTATATATACTAGTATATTTATTATATCTACTATAGCCTCTAGATATAAACTACTTCTTATTATTAAAGAAAGTATATAGGCGTAAGATTAATAAGCTTATATAAGCTAGTATTTATTATATTATAAAATTTAACTTTCTACTAACTTTTTATATAGTATATTAGTACTCTATTACTAAGGCTAATATATATATAAACTTTTAAGGTACTAGTTTAGTACTATATAATTCTAATATAGTATTATTAAAGCTTAATATTAAGCTTTATACTCTATTACTACTACTAGTAGCTAGTTACCTCTAGAAGTTAAAAATACTAATAAATACTATTAAACTAGGGTCTTAAATAATACTAATTTAAGACCGTATTACTAGGTATTAGAATAGCTTACCTACTACGATTAATAATTCTTTTAATTCACTTGCTAAAGGTATTATATAGATAGCTTATTTATGCGCACTATTTTAGCGTTAGGTTAGTCAGCTTTAAGAAATAAATAAGGCTCTATCGCAGCGTAAAAAGCGATCAAAAAAGGTTCTATAGAAGTAAGGTAGTCTTACTAAGGCTAAAGCTGCTGAGATAGCTGCTTAAAAGGAGGTAGATAAGCAGCTAGAGGATAAAGTACGCGCAGGTAGGAAGTGCAGAAGAGCAGGCACGCTGCACTAGAAGCGCTGCAGCCGCTGCAGCGAGCCTGGATATAATGCTAGAACTTGCACAGTAGCAGATAAATAGTATATCTATCCCCTATCAAATTATTATAGTAATACCTGCAGGCGTTGTCGCGATGCACGCCTCTAAATACAGAGATGGCTGATAAGGTGGGCGACTCGCTTGGGTGGGCGACTCGCTTGTGAAATACGTTAGGCCCTACGCGCACAATGGGACCGTACTTCTGGTGAAGTTCCATGAGAGTCTCAGGAAGGTCGCCATATACCATCACGCGTACTTTCCATAAGTTGCTCATCGAAGCCATCAGCGGTCCTGGAAACTTAGCGCATGGCAAAAGAAATCGCTGGTAGGTGGCGTAGACAAGGCAACAGACCAGCCCTGAGTTAATTACAATTATCGAAACGGAGAGGAGCGCACCGGTGTCGAACATTTTTGAGGGTATACAACAAGATATGTCAAGAGTTATCTGAAGCAGGTGAGGCTTGTTATGTCCTGTAGATAAAGTCTAAATTGGTGTCCGGAAGCCAATCGCAACAATGTTGTTCTGATGCTCTGGAGAAGGAGAAAGAAGAAGGGAATGATGTGGAATAATATCAAAGTGGGTTGACAGCGATAAGTGCCAGCACTCTCTATGGGTATCCAATTACAAACCAGACAAAGCTAATCATGCTCCATTCTTTCATGCCCCGGTGGCCAAGAGGCAAAGATGCGCCTCGGTTTCGTCCTATAGGCGTAAACATGCGTCGGCAGAAGATTACCAGGCCATAGTGCCGGCATAATCATGGCTCGTCACTTTCATTGTTCCCCGTCCGGGGCAGAACACGGGGTTGCGGGGAGCGCATCCCTACACAGTAGAGCAGCTACAATAATATAGGCCCCCTCACTTAGAGACCTTGATGTGCTCATGCGCTAATACTATTTCCCTGATCCAATTAGCTTTTAATAGACAGAAAACCCAGTAGATTGGACTAACTAATCAAATGGGTTTCCGACTGAGCGGGGCTGAATGGGACTAATTTGAGCTAGTTTACGAGAGGGCAGCGGTCAGAGCCGTCGAGTTGGTTCTACAAAGCCTGGGGCCACGTCAATATTGCAGTAGGTCAGATTGTAAGCATGGTGTTGAGCTGTGGGAAACAGAGTAGAGGAAGCATGTTTTTCATTGCTTGCTTGGTGGAGCGCGCTCTCAAAAGGACTATCTAAATAGAGCTAGTCCTAATCGGGACTAGTCTGCAAACGCCGATGTTTGTGAGGTCTATCACCTCGATATCCACCCTCCAACACATGGTGTCAGGTGCATCTTGCAAATTCATAAATCTTAGAAATGAGATGCGGTAGGTGCTTTTGCTGCCGTTCTTTTTGCTTTGAGTTCGCACTTGCGCAATGCTGGTATGCTTCATTTTTGGGTAGATTTTGAGATTTAATTCATGCTATAACATTCAGGAAAAAACTAACTCGTATCTACCCTTCAAGGAAAGCAGATCATGTTCCGATGTCTTTTTTCCTGTTTGAGTTGGGTTACGATATCCATGCAAGCGAACCTTCATATCGAGTTGCGCGGGGAGTGCGAATCTAAGGCGTAAATATCGGCGTGTCCGAGCAATTCAATGGCTCATAAGATGTCATGGGGATTTTGGCAAGTCTGCCGAGTTGTATCAGATGTCGTCGTACGATATCACGCTCTATATCACGCTAGATATCAGCTGATATGCCCCTTTTCTATGTATATAAATATGGCCCGCTGGCCATCCTCAATCAATCAGTTCAGTTCCTCATCTCCCTCCCTGAAGCAAGATTCGCCTCTCACCACATAAGATAGCGCCAGACTCTTTGGAGCAGTGCGGATTCCACGATCAGTTTGAAAGGAACACTGAAATCTGTAACGTCTGGTCAAGGCCATTTACTGTCTTTGAGTTGGTGGACGGCAATCGAATCCAATTATTTATGGTTATTTTTAGCTAATGCGCAATTCAATACTCCTCCAAGCGATTTCTCACAAACAGCCTACCGACACCACTAGGGAATGAAGCATAATACTATATTATGTAGAATTCAAGTGCCTACAAGCATAAGCTGACTATTCTATGCTTCGGTATCTATGCAAATAATCCATATAGTGTAGTAGAAAGCCGGAGTGTACCATAGACATACGTTGATTGATTGGGAACGTTCAATCCTCCCTCCCATGTACACGCCATGCTCCCCTCACGCACGAGTTTCTAGACGATAACTAAAAAAGTCAATTTCATTGAGCTCTCGTTTCTAGTGGTCGGGAAACCTATTGCGGATATAGCGGTACAAGGCTAACCCAAGCTTCGGAACTAGCTTGGGTACTAAGGGTGCCACAACACCCCACACTACTGCATGTAGAAATATCTTAGTCTTTGATTCAGTTATTAGACACCTATAGGCGTTTGAAAATGATATTCTCTCTATTCTCCTTCTACAACTACCGGTCACACTAGCACCACTTATTCTCAATCGCAGCTTTTCCGAATATTCATGTTGGAGAATAAAAAAATGTACAGCAAATACCGTCTACATCTTTCGATCAGGGCACCGCCCGCTCTTTATTGTCATCGAGTTCCACTGCATTGCGGAGCATATATATTTAAGCATCCTAGGCTAGCGCTATCTCGTCGAATGGAAATTTCCATTTACAAGATGAGTCATATTATATGTCTTGTAGTAGATATTCTTTCTTTCCAGCCTCTAACCCGAAGGTTTTTTGAATGGCTGCGGTTAGATATAGCCTAGGTATCTCCGACTTGCAACAGGGACTGTTGTGTAACTATAGAACTAAGGCGGGCTTCCATGACCTATGCCACTTTATACATGCATTCTTCACAACTGCCTTTCAAATGTTAAAATGATGTATCTGACCAAAGTATGTGTTTTATGAAAATGCAAATCCATATTCGTCTCAAACCCTTTTTTGCAGACCCAGAACATAGTTCTGGCGACTGGTGTCGCCAATTAGTTGCACTGCAGATGATTAGCAGTAAGCTCGGAAGTCCCGTATTGTGTGGCTGTGAAACTCTAATCCGATTGGAACGTTAATATTTTGCATCCGATGATATGTAGGTGAACACGCGACTATGCGAAAGGGTTTCAGAGTGACGGGGAGAAAAGTTAGGACCCGAATGATCCCCATTTTGTGCGTTGGGAGGACCGGAACCGACTATTCTCGTACGGGATAAGAAATTCAGGAATATCAGGCATGACAATTTATGCAGAGCTCATTCGACTGCGATACTTTTTGCCTTATGTTTAAGAACCCAGCTACTTCCGCGCAAATCATTCAGTCATCAAAACTTCCATTTGACTTCAGAACAATTACTCGAATTGCCCCACAAAAAAAAATTTGGCTCGGCACACATTTATTACTTTCCAAATCTCATCACAACATGTCCGGCGCATCAGGGTACGGCCCCTTTCAAACTCTCCTTCCGTTACTTGAAGAACAAGCTGAGTTTAAAGAACACAGAAATAGCGCTGCAACTTTTCTTCGTCCACATGGAGAAGGGTGCGCATATCATTATTTCGAAAGTGGCTACTCTACATTCTCTGACAGATTGGGTTCGGGGTAGCTCCGAGAAGGACGACTACCACTATAACGGCAAATGCGACCAATGCGAGGACATTCCTTGTGGTCACACGCGTTGCCAAAAATGCCAACGATACGATTTCTCTCCTTACGCTAACTCTCCCCTCTTTGCACCCTTATTCAACCATCAAAAGGAGGACTGCAAAAGGCGCCGCATGGCTAAAGATGGGCTTCTCGAGGCAACTACAAACTCAACTACAGAACATAGCTCCAATGGCATTGCAGGAAAAAGTTCGACGCCCTGAAAATACTGTGTGGATTCTACTGATTTCTACTATTCATATTTGCAGTAAGTGATTGATTCTGTTAGTCTAGAATAGAGGGGATTGCGCGCGGGCGGTTAGTCAAGTCAACCATATTATTCAGTTATCATTCAAATTCTATGATCTTCGCAAATCTAGCCTCAAGTCGTATCGCTCCCTTTAAATGATCAGCTAGTGCACACATACACTGTTTACTATTAGAAACATAATTGGGGATGCCTTGATCTCTTAAAAATATGAAGGCTTCCTTGACAACCCTAAAATCCCCAGCATTTATTTTCCCATTTTCAAGTACTGTATCAGTTTCTAGCAGAGTTAAAGCCCATACATTCAACGTGAAGTTACCGGGCTAACTGTGGGAACTGATACCTTGATTTTAGCGAAGTTCACAGCTAGGCCGTTTGTGCATCGTATATTCTACGCTCGTGAGCCCTATATTTAGTTACACAGCGCAGATTTTCTCAACCAATCTATCTCTCCACTCCCCGTTAGTCAAAGAATTTGGCAAATTGATGGTGCGGAGACTATTGGTCCGCAATGCAAATAACTTCATGTCACGATGTCCCTTATCATTCAATCGATTATCGCGTGCGATTCGGGTACGGATCTGGAATTTGTTGGATTGTATTCTCTCATTACATGTACCCATCGCTGATTTAGGCAAGAATAGGCACCTAATCTTCCGGTTGCTGCAATATCATGCATGCGCACTTCCGATCGGTTCTTCTACCCCCAGTAGCCCTTCAGCTGTACAGTGTAAGATCTATGATAAACTGACTGACGGTTGTACTACACAACCAGATAGAATAAGGCTTTCTTGTCTCAACGTTTCATATGAATATGGCTTCCGATATGTTAGTGCTAGTAAAAGACGAATCAATCAATAACTCTGGCGCGATTTTGTCTCGCGAGCTAAAGTAGTACGGGATCAATAAATGCCTAGGTTTCGAATTTCTGATTGAATTTCCACGCACATCAGTCCCCGGTTTCTCCGTAGCGATTGATGAAGAAGCAGAGGGATTGAAAACGAGGCGTTGCCCTTTACCATTTCCCGTCCTACCATTGAACAATCCAAGACATTAGATAACATTCGTGTTTGAAGGAAATCTTGTATAAGTAGACATATACTGTGTACAGGATGATATACTCTATTAGACATCTACATGATAGGTGATCAAGCGGTTAAGGAAAGCACAATATCAACTACTTAAGTAGGAAGCTCTCGCACAATTAATATACTAGCTCCAGTACATAATCTCGCATGGGCTTACGCCTTCTTTTTCACCATGAGCAAACTCCCTCGTACAGTACCTTTCACCTTTTCTTCCCCTAGCTCGACTCCTGCTTCATGCAATAATTGTTCAATCTCCTTGCGAAGCATTTTCAACACATCCTGCTTTGTGCCTACAAGCTGAGAATTGGCCTGACACCACCGCGTGTATGGACTTGACGTCGCCATCATATGTTCCCACGTGTCCAAATCCACTTCTGTTTCCCCCACGAAAAACTTTTCATCGAAATCCCAGTCCTTCCGAATGAAAGACTTCTCGTCAAATTCTTGGACGGGCTCGGCCAAGGTCCATGGGAGCGGGAGCTCAGAATAGCGGTTTCGAGTGAGCAGGTTGCCGGTCTCATAAAAAGGTAAGAGGAAGCGATCTTGGCATTGATATACAGCCTTTTGGATCGCGGTAGAGTTTGGCGTGGATGGATGCACAATGATTTCTCCAGATGTCCACAGCGCGACCGTACCACTGGGCTTCAAAGCACGAGCTGCGCTTATCCAGAAGCGTGGCATATTGAACCAGTGCGCTGCGTTCGCGGCCGTGATGAGGTCGACACTGGAGTCTTTTATAGGCGGCGAAAGATTTTGCCCAAGTTGTTCCGCTGTCGAGATCTCGAAGCGGATTGTTTCGGACGTGGAAGTGGTGCCGCCAAAGGAGCGTGCCGTGCTTATCATACCCTCCGAAGGGTCTAGACCGAAAGCATGAGCAAAGTGCGAAGCAAGATTGAAGGTAGCAAATCCCGGACCACATCCAACATCAACATAGATGTCGTATCGACCACCCGTAGATCCATGATAGTCCATGATGGCCTGGTATAGACTAGGATGATAATCTCGGCGGATTCGCGCATAGTTTCTACCTTGCTCACTGTTATAAGAGCTGAAAGTTTTCTCTGTCAGAATTGAATCAGATTGGGACGGAGTCTCAGACATTTCGTTGGTAGCGATGGATTATCACGTGATTGACTTTGTTATTTCGTTGGGCTATTGAGAAAATTAAAAGAAGCAATAGACAGTGAATTCCCTGCATCTCTTCTTCTCAAGATACCTCGCGGAGCATGATATTTATGGACATTTCATGATGGCGCACTGACCTGGAATGAGTGAGATGAACCAATCATAGGTTCCTACGCCATACCTATTACAGGGTACGAGTGCGAGTGGGGTTGATCCTGGTTACGATTCGGCGTTTCGGCCTAGACATTACTTCGTGTGCTGAAGGAAGACAATTTGCTCTCTCAATGGCTCCGACGAACTCTTTTTAGCGGGGATATGGTATATTACGGTGCGATCAGCAGAGGCTGCGAACGCTGTCGCCGGCGCAAAGTCAAGGTAAGGCGGGATTTCCCTTTTCTGATTATGCCTTCAGTAGCTGACCATTGGCATTAAGTGCGATGAGAGGAAGCCGCAGTGCCTAAAATGCGAAATGCTGCAAAAGCAATGCCCGGGCTACCGAGATCTTAATCGGATTCTTTTCCGAGATGAGACTAAACGAATAGCACAAAAAAGTCGGAAAGAATGGAACCAGCTGCAAGTAGATTTGGAATCATCTTTATTAGAAAATTCCGTTTCCAACATTGAAAGACCTAAATCTCGCAAGACGACTAGCATTCAACTTCCTATATTGTCTTTGATCTCCACCCGCGTCTTATATCCGCTTGCCCAGCCTATCGATGAATATGCTGCGAACTTCTATTTCTCAAAGTACATATTCGTTGAATCTCCATTCTCTGAAGGTTATTATGCTTGGCTAGCTCAGTCTTATTCTCAAAATGGCCACATACTACGAACAGCGATCGAAGCAGTTGGCTTAGCTGCAATATCAAACATGATGTATGCGCCTCGCGTAGCTACAAGGTCTAAAATACAGTATTGTAAGACCTTGACATGCATAAGACGAGCAATAGATAATCCTATCGAAGCTACATCAGACTCTACTCTAATGGCTGTTATCCTAGTCGTACTATTTGAGGTATATAGCCCACTTGCCGCTCTACATTATATCGCGTCTAATCGATCACTAGACAATACACTTCGAAGTTTCCGATCGATACGAATATTGGGCAGCGCACGTCAAGGGTGCCATGACCCTCTTGCAACTTCGAGGCCGTGAGCAATTTGCCACAGAGCGGGGGGGGCAGCTTTATCTCCTCATTCGTCCTCAAATTGTGAGGCCTTGGCGTTCAGCTTTCCATCACATACTCGAGCTAAACTCAATATAGTTATTAATATGCATGCAGCAGCGCATTTCTGTGCCTACTGCCCTAATAGAAACGAGTTACCGTTTCCAAACAAGTACTATTAGACGCCAGTGGCAGGAAGAAAGCGTTGCCAGCCCAAATTCTATTTTTAGTACATCCTTTCGGGTTATCGACATTGCTGCGACCTTAGAGGGCGGGCAAGCCGTTCAAGAGGCCATACGTGACATCAACAACGAACTCGAGAGCTGGAAAGCAGGCCTCCTATCGCATTGGAACTATACAATTATGAATGGCGAGGGAGAAGTGGCAGGCGACCAGTACAGTGGCATGGTACATTCATACCCCAGCCTTTGGATTGCGGAGGCTTGGAATAATTGGCGCATACTGAGGATCATGGTTAATCAACTCATTCTTCAGAATGAAGTCCCTCAGAACCCCGGCTATAGTGAACGAATTGCTACAGCAATATCCGTCATCCAAGAAATGTGTTCGGATATATGCATATCAGTTCCGAGTTTTGGAAATACTCAGCGTGAGCCCCTTTATGTTTCTCGACGCTGGTTCATTCTAATGCGTATTATAGGCATCCTCTCCCTAATCCGGCCACTATATGTAGTTGCACTAGAAGGGCTAAATCCAGAATATATGCGCACTTTTGCAGTGGAGAGATTGCGACATATTGGAGCATCTATGGGGATTCGACAGGCATGTCTTCTAGCAGACAGTATCATCCAGAAGCCTAGTGACGCTCCTAGCAGTCTTATATTAGCGCCTTGCGTTTTCAAAGTCCCGCTGATACCATTTTGTTAGATTGGACCTTGTCACCATACATTTTTTGTAAATTCAACTGTTGATTTAAAATCCTAATATTCACTAGAATTTAGAGTATCTTCATCCCCTATCTTACAATTCATAACATGACGAACGAAAAAAAAAAGGGTCTAAAAGATTGTTCCTCCCACCTTGTATAATAAGATAAGCGCAGTTATTTAAACTTCATATTACAGTGCGAACAAGATCAAGCTCCAATCTGCCTATAGGGCTCCCCGCTCGCATTCATCATCATTTCCACATGCTCTTGAGAATCTCGTCCGGGATGCTGTTGAAGAATTCTAGACACATACCAAGACTGACAGATCGCTAGCACTATCGCCATGAGAATAGCGTCGAAGACATAAATCGGCCACTCTGTAGTCATGAGATAGCCTTGCTCTGCGATCATAATGTTAGAAGTGCCACTAGACTGAGCTAAACGCTCGAGGACTGTACTTACTGCCTTGAGCAAACTCGACGACACGGAACAGGTTCCGAAGAGTGATGATAACGCTAACGACATACAACATATTCAAATACCACTGCCAGTTCCAACCGATCACAACGCTCTTATTCTCATGTCGCTTTCTCATCCGTAGATGGAACACCATGCCAACTACTACAAAGAACCCAAATATAAAAAGCTGGAGTACAAGTCCAAACAAGACAATTGTCTTACCTCGATCGATTGCGTCTTTAGTCTCTGCCGCCGTAAGCATAGTAGCGCCAACCGCCTGAATCAGGAAGCATAGAATGTCGCCTCCAACAAAGATTTTTGTGAGCCATGTTGTACGAATGATAGAGTATGAAGCAAAACCTGTCGCTCGTATAATGCGGCCAAGAAACATGTAAACGGATGCCGCGAAGAGGATTGGTGCGAGGAGGATGAGGAGAGTTTGTGCGATGTAACCCGCCTTCGAGTCCGGATGCGAGTGGCCATAGGCCCTTACACCATAGCCGCCGACCTCAACTAGTGGATTGCGTTAAATTCTGGAGTAAAGGCATCAAGAGGCATGACATACAGAGCGCACCGACAACAAATGGGATGCAGAACCATGTCTTGGTTTTGAGGAGTCGGAAAGTGTGTAGTAAAAAAAGGATCGAGAAGACGATGATTGCAATTACAGCGGCGGGGATGGAAGGCGAGTATGCGTAGTAGTTGTGTACTTTCACCATGGCTTCGAACAGGTGATGTAAACGGTCAGTTGGGCGCCAATTTCAACTCTCTTTGTCAGGATGTTCTCGGTCGTTGCTTTGAAGTGCGGGCTGGCTTTTTAGATTTGCAATAGTCAGGAAAATATAAAGTGGTGAATAATAAACAGGGTTGGGCGGTACTGAAACTAGCAATAAGCAAACCGCTTCTAAGAGAGGGTTTAAATAATGTCCGCAAAGGCACTCAGCCCCCGTGCCAAGGCGCAGATTGGGCGTTAAAGCGCCGACGCAGCAAAAGGCGTCGTCATCGAGGATGGCGGAACGCATCGATGCACTATTTTGCAGTATTTGAAGCGATACGCGGTGTACTGAAAGCCGTCAGAAAACAACTTCGCACAATGGACCATATTTGGCTAGTATGTGGCCTTTTTAGGCGGTTACAAGCGAGAAGTAAAAACAGAATGCGGTAAAGGGAGCGAAAGGAAGCGACAAACCAATAAAACTCTGTGAACCGAGGCGGTGTTTAGAATAATAAGGCAACATAAAACATGTTTATAAGAAAGACTTTATGATAGTAAAGTCTAAATGCTTACCTTGGTGCCTACCTAGCTAGGTAAGTACGTGGGTAGTCAATCATCTATCACGTGATCTTAACCTGTCCCTAAGACAACCAGCCGTTTCTGGAGACCAGTGCAACAAGTGATATAACACAACGCATATCAGCACTTCGCTAAATTTATGAGTTTACTAATGCAAGCACACAACTCGTATTTTCTGGAGCGACATATTGGACCCTTTCCTATTCCAATTGTCCCTCAAATCGATGCCCGGTGCTTGCGCATCCTAAACCAGGTACTGATATGACGGCTCATTACATAGCGATAGTGCAACATGCTAAGCTTGATTCATATGATGAGGGCGGATGAGTTTCGACGAGGATAGAAAGGGCCTCTTCCCTAGTTGGCAAGCCCAGACGACTAGCTAGCTAGGGGCTGTTCAGAGTGCTGCTTAAGATTAGGTCATTTATGCTTTCGCTCATCAGTCACATCTTTATCCTTTATCGAGACTCTCACGCACCCTATCATATAGTGAGCTAAACTCGATTGCGAGTTTTTGAATATTTTATTGCCATATTCGTCGCCATCAGCCAGCAACAAGCATTGGGTGAATCTAATACGAATCCCTGCCTAATGCTTGTGTGACATAGACATGTCCCAAATATCACTATGTGTTTTTCCTCCTTTCTACCTTCCGTTTCCATTCGGAAAGCTCCATACTCGTCAACATAGTTTCTACCCTTTCGTACTTCGTGGGGTTTTTTTCCAAAGCTCACAACATAGCAACAATAGGCTTGTAACTCACCAGAATACGATCATTTCCCCCAGATAAGCGAGAAAAGTAGTTTCTATTCCAGCGTAATGCCTACCATAAACGATATATATGTAGCTAGAAAGGAGTTAATAGATGTCGCGAGAACCACAATGTAGATCGTCTTTAGCTAGACCTCATTAGAATGTAACCTTGATAAGTGCAAATTTACGCAATTCTGACCTTAGCGCTTCCATCCTACATAGAGACCAATGTCCCCGAAATGAGATAGATAGCTACTATCTGCAAGAAAATCACAGCAGATTGCCAGCTCCACACTTGAAATGGTCTTGGGACGAATTTAACTTATCCACCCTCGCTGTCTAGAGGGATTCTCTTCCCTACGAGACAAACTCGGACATAATGAAATTTATCAAGATGTGCAGAGAGAGGGGGTGGAGGTGTAATGACTGTTGCGCGGCAGTGAAGACGGAAAATAAAGCGAAGACGACGCCATTGTACCACATGGCTTGGATATACCAGCCCCTCAAATTGCCTTCGGACATCATTTCGGGCTAGAAACTTGGGCTTCCAAGACATGCAGCCGTAAGAAGACTTTACATTATGTTAGACAATGTCGATATCCTGACTATCGAAGCCATACCACAACACCGAAGCTCAACTCGCTTAGTTTGTGATCGCTCTAACGCTTTGTTAGTTCATATTATTCGTAAGGATCTTCATACTTGAGCAATATCATGATTGAACTGTAGGCGGTGTCCATGTGAGCGATGAGGCCACTATTGAAAATCTTGATGACAGACATACCTAAAGAAGGCCTATCTATCTTACGTGATTAGCTGATAGAATAGGAACATAAAATTTTGAGCAACTCTACCCTACTATTCAAATCTCTTTCATTGGTCATATGACCCTTGGTTGGGCGAGTCCTATCATTAGCCCCACCCAAAGGTGGCGCACCAGTCATCCCTAATTTCGGGAAGTTTGGGAGAAATTTTTTGGGAGAATGGATTGTGAGAGGATGTTTGCATCTTTAGCGGTAATAAAGGTTCCAAAATTATATATCCAAAGTAGAAAACTAGCTTTTGTAGAGTAACTGCAGATGCTTCGTGGCCGTCATGCGCCTAACGTAATCAGCGCCTAACGTTCATAATCTTGTATCTTACCGTCACATGACTCTGCGTCCGAGGCCCTCCAAGTTCGTATGCTGAAACACCGCCTCATAGCTTTGATGTGTAATATGTGCATGCTTCCCGGAAAAAGTGCAAAGTCAGCCTTTCACATTAAATCTATACAATCACGCCCAACGTCCTCGCCAGGGTATGAAGAAATTAATGAAAACTAGGGACATTGTTTTATTGCGATCATTTTTCCCATTCTATATCATCCACGACCTCTTGTATGCGCGTTATCGCTTTCTTCACACTATATGTTTCCCATCAGTTTTGCTCCGGATCAGATCCACGGAAACAGTTGTGTGGGTGCCTCACTCGACGTTACCTTGAAATTCATTGTCTAGATTCTAAAGATGATGCAAAATTATTATAGCGGGGAGGTGATAAAACGTACAAGAGTAGAGAAATACGGGGGGAAAAGAAGTCAATAAATGTAAGCGTGGCAGCAAGAACATATGATGGATGCATTATTTGAGCACAGAGTGCCTAAAATGTGTCCTCTGGCGAGCCACGGACAAGTTTTCAATCGTCCTTCTTTTTCCCTTTAGAAGTAAACGTGGTTGGAGGAATATTTCTAGGTTCGTGTTAATTTCGAAGAAAATATTGCGCAGAAATTCGTACCTCTCTTACCATCATCTCCCCACCTAGTGCTCATTTGTCTAAAATAAAGAATTTATGAGTTGATACTCGGTATAAAGCGTATATAAGTCCCAGGGAGTACTTTGATATTAGTGATTAATGATTTAAAGGCAATATCAATGATATAATGGGGGTTACGGCTGGTAATTCTCGCCTATCTTACATGATATTGCTTGTCTTTCCGATTTAGAGAGCGGAAAGACCCTGCAAATAGCTCATTTCTGTATTTATCTACTAGTATTTATCGAGGTAAGAATATAGTCTCTAAAACCCGAGAGGGTAATTAATTCTTCCTCCCAGATGCATCGATGGACAACCTGGTCTAATGAAGCTCAGGTGGGCATTTGCTGCTAAGTAGGATCGGCCATAGTACTGCAGTTAAAAAAAGGTATATCCAAAAACTTAAATTCTGTCTAGACCTCACGCTTCTGTCACGTGTTTCTACTATCCTATTATAGTTGGTCTGTTTTTCAGGCCTATATAGTCTCGCCATTGCCAGTCTCTAGCTAGGCAGGCCACTTACCCTCCTTCAATACATCAATATTTGCCTCAGCAATTGATGCTGCCTGATACGCGACAGCTTCATAGCGGACCTGGCTTGACGATCATGAATAGAAGACGGCATGGGTCCGTACAGCATTACTGTTCAGTTGGCTAGTCAATCGTACGCGGAAACATGCCCAATTAGCTACTTATTGACAATCTGAGAAATCTCTTCGGCTAGTTTTGAACTGTTAATTACCTAGTGCAGATTGGCCGTAATATAAAAACTAACTAATTGGTTAGCCAAATACATGCCCTAGTTAGTCTTTTATAGCTTCCAGAGTTGTAGTAAATACGCTGTGATGCCGTTACCTTGAGTTTTGCGCTTCACTCTGGCATAAAGTTATGGGTTGAGCCAAGACGTCTCATTTCGGCGAGGGTGGACAGTTAGTCTAAAAAGTCTTTTGTCCACCTTAAGGGGCTCTTGATGTCAATTCTGGATTTGGCTGAACCGATCCTTATGTATTTATCGGATAGTTGCAGCGTTAGAATCTCATATTTTGCCCATAGTGAGGCTTAGGAATTTTAACATTGCCTCTGTGTATCAAGATTGGGACGCAACACTTACGAAGCAGAGAATTAAAACAGTAAGCGGTGATAGAGCGCTAGACGAAAATGGGCAGTGACGGAATGCAATTATTCCATATACTTTCGTCCCTACGCGACGGTCCGGTAAGGTATTTTATAGCCAAAACGATAGCGGGCTTGCATCTCTTGGACTTTCGGCGCATGTAGTCTCTAGTCATGAAGAAAGATCATAAAAAAAGTAGTACGATCTTCGACATGGATACGATCAGAAAGGAGCCACTGCAAAATATCGTGTATATAACAACTCTTGGCACCTCTGTGCCATCCTTGGTGTGGCATACCCTAGCAGCATATTTGAGATTAAAACCGTATATCAATCTATCATAGATTTGCTAGGCAATGACCAACATGGAGATATGTGGGCGCTACAATGCTCTATAGTCTGTGAGATCTCATCTAACGCAGGTGGAAGAAGATATGCGACAAGTCCGATCATGTACCTGGTATTCCCAGCGATTGGAAAGCAATTGATTAGGTTCGTCGGACATTTCGAGACCTACGCCCTTGTCCAAATTCGCCTCAAATCCCGTCTCCCCGGAGCCCACCAAGATTAGCACTGACTTCTTCCCGGAACCCGGTAAGGTCGGCACGCAACTCCTTACCAACAATCAGCCAGGTTGGCTCCACACTCAGCTGAGCACTTGCTAAAATCAGCGCAATCCTCTCAAGGACGATTATGTAAGTCAACTCCATTACCTCCAACACCACTCAGTGCTGCGAGCAACAAGCATTCGTCTCCGGATACTCGGGTAAAAGCCCAAATACCACCACTAAACAACCGCCCGCGCTCCCGTCAAATGTCCAGAAACAGGTGAGCATCCTCAATCGACAGCTCGCTTTCGAATTCAAATCCGAACAGTCCAATCGTGGCTTCTAGCGATATCAGAAATCGCGTACAAAAAATTTACCAAAGGTGCCAGCGTCCTACGAGAATAGAGACTGATCGAAGTCCCTACAAGTCACTCCTACTGGACTCTCTGTCCGCGTGCAAGACTTTGTGCAATCTATGTTGAATAACAATGAGGCCGCGAACGAGACTACACAGGCTAGGCTCGAGGGGCGAAGATTGTTGCTTTTAGTGATATTTGTTCCTGGAGAATTAAGATTCAAATAATCCAATGTTTACATCTGGGGAACAATCCACCAAGGTAACCATAGCTGGGTCACAGGTTGAGTAGGGGAGTGGTAATGGAAATAGTCCATAGTCGTAGGGTTAATCATTTTCAAAATTCTTTTGCTTGTTTTCAATATGTTTTCGGCCTCTCAATTTATGCTTTGTGCATCTTTCACGCTGATTTCAACACTAATAGACCCGTCTACGACTACAAGTGATAGGAGCATGAATCCATCGCATCCCTTTGTTTCAGTTTGGTTTAGCTAATAGTTACTTGCCTCAATATAAGATAAAAGAGCCCGATTTATAGTCGTACACTGGCTCCCAACAGAGACAAGCATGACCTTGCGTGTTGCGATAGCTGATACCAGGTGCTTCTCGCCACACCTCAATGGCCTTCTTACTTGACAGTTTCTGTTCGGATGGGTCTCACATGCTTATAACTATTGTAAAGGGTTGAAAGGTTGAGGAATTCGATATTCAGCATTCCGTTGAAACCCTTGGGCTTCAGGTAGGAGCCTCATGACAACGTCATGGAAGACAAATGAATGATTGCTGGCATATGATGTAGCCTATTAACAAAAGGAAGAATGGTAATAATAGGCAGCAACTGATTATTCGCAGCTATTTTGTTTCGTGAGGAATGGAGTAGGCAGAAGTTTGAGCACACATGTAGTGGTAGGACACCGAGGTTCAGTTTTTATTCAACCCCGCAAGCGGTCATAGACAAGAGCACGTGAGCTTCTGGTGGCTGCGCTAATTGGGCCAAAGCCGAGCGGCAGCCGGGATGACATAGGCTAAGGCTTGCCAACCAAGAAATTTTTGCGGGGAAGCCCCGTCTAACCCGAACCACGAGCCTCCATCCATCACCGACATGCATCATGCCCCGGCGCCTGGGTACAAATCGCCCGCTCGTGTTGCACTTCTTCAATAAGCAGCTGCCAAGCCCTATTTCTCCTCCCCTGCCCGTAATGACCAGCCACCTACGTTTTTCGTACTTGTCGGGCTCCGGCAATGCTATGTCCAACTGCAAGTTTCTTTGTGACCGGGATTCTGCAGCGCTGCATTTAAACCGTCCGGGAAGACCTTTAGTACTCGAGCTTCAGCTGGCTCCCGTCTCTCACGTTGCCATCACGTAGTTAGAAACCCCTTCGCCACGCCTGTCCAACAACCGGGCGCAAACATGACGCCTTTTTGGAGCGCTCTGCTGGCTGTGGCGCCATTGGCGGCGGCTTTGTACGAAAATGGCTCCGTCATTGCGCCTTGCGACTCGCCAATCTACTGCTACGGAGACATTCTGCGCGAGATTGAGCTCGCTCGCCCGTTCGAGGATTCGAAAACATTTGTGGATCTGTTGGTGCATCTCACGCCATCTAAATAGCCGAGCTAATTCGACGCAGGCCAACCATTCGCCCGCTCGATGAAGTCATTGAAGCTTTCAATAACTTATCGAAGCCGATCCAGAACAACACTGCCTTGAACGATTTCCTCGAACGATATTTCGGAGAGGCTGGCTCTGAACTTGAGCCTATTCCGACGGACGAACTTCAAACGCAACCTGATTTTCTCGAACATGTCAACAGCTCCACGGTTGTTGAATTTGTCAATCAGGTGATCGATATATGGCCTGATCTGACTAGACGATACGTAGGCGCCGGTAACTGCTCAGGATGCGTGACTTCCTTCATCCCTGTCAATCGGACGTTTGTCGTCGCCGGAGGCCGCTTCCGCGAGCCTTACTACTGGGATTCATTCTGGATCATTGAAGGGCTTTTGCGCACTAAAGGCTCGTTCACGGAGATTGCGTTAAACATCATTGAGAATTTTCTAGATTTTGTTGAAGACTTTGGCTTTGTGCCTAATGGTGCGCGGCGGTATTACCTGAACCGTTCTCAGCCTCCTCTTCTAACGCAAATGGTTCGGATATACATCGAGTATACCCAAAACTCGACTATTCTTGAGCGCGCTCTACCGTTGCTAGAAAAGGAGCACGACTTTTGGGTCACTAATCGAACTGTGCAGCTTGAGCGTGCGGGGAGGAACTACTCCCTGAATCACTATGCCGTGCTCAATACCCAGCCACGTCCGGAATCCTACTATGAAGACTACGTAACTGCAACTAATGAGACATATTACAATGAAGAAGGTGAGGATTTCAATTCCACCACCCAACTGAATGGCACCGAGATCGCGCAGCTATATGCAAATCTAGCTTCTGGCGCAGAGAGCGGATGGGACTACAGCTCACGTTGGCTTGCCAATCCCGTGGATGCAGTCACAGACTCCTACTTTCCCCTTCGCTCCTTAAATACTGTCAACATCATTCCCGTAGATCTAAATTCCATCCTATATCACAACGAAATCACAATCGCCTCTTTCCATCAGCAAGCCGGGAATTACACCGCGGCATCGGCATGGGCCTCCCGCGCCACGGCTCGAAGCGAAGCCATGGCCGCACTCCTCTGGGATGCAGAACACTATAGCTACTTCGACTATAACCTCACCTCCGGAACCAAGAATATATATACCATCTCAGATAATACTTCCATTGCCCCCGACAACCAGGGTGCACCACCAGACCACCAAGTTGTCTTCTCCCCCGCCCAATTTTATCCTTTCTGGACGGGCGCCGCTCCGGATTCTATCAAGAACGATCCCTCATCTATACGCCGAGTATTCTCCCGAATAGAAGGACTGCTAGACGACCGGGCCGGCGCAATCGCAGCGAGTAACCTAATTACTGGGCAGCAGTGGGATGAGCCGAACGTCTGGCCACCATTGCAATACATCATCATGAAAGGTCTCCTCAACACACCTCTCCCGGCAAGCTATTTCCCTCCCGATAATCAGACAGCTGAGGACTACATTTGGACGCAAGATCTTGCCCTCCGCCTCGCACAGCGTTATCTTGATTCCACGTTCTGCACATGGCGAGTCACGGGGGGGTCGACTCCCGAGTTTCCGCAGCTAGAGGGCTTCGACGCTAATCAGACGGGCATCATGTTTGAGAAATATGCGGATAATTCGACAAATGTGGCCGGCGGTGGGGGCGAGTATCAGGTCGTTGAGGGCTTTGGTTGGACGAATGGGGTGTTAATTTGGGCGGTAGATACGTTTGGGCAGCAGTTGAAGACGCCGGAGTGTGGGAATATCGAAGCGCAGCCCCCGGATGAAGCAGGGGCGAGGAGGAAGAGAAGCGCTGTTGAACTTTCAAAGAGGGATGCAAGGTGGGTAAGGAAGTTCGATAGACGGCTTTAGATGTAGCAGGATGCTTGAATAGATTGATATACTATACTATAGGTGGATCAATCTTTGCGTTCCCTTAATAGAATACTCACAAAGATATAAATGCCTCCTCCACATACTCAAAATCATGTTCCTAAATCACTAGCAACCATTCTACCTTGAGAATGTCCTTGCCATATCTTTGTATTTTGAAAGCCCGGAAATTCAGGAACAGCACGCTAAGAGCTGTAGGCACTTCACGTGTTATGAGTCTAATCGAAGATATATCGCTATCGATCGTTTGATGCGGATAATTTTGCTAGCACTATATAGTTCGATTTCAGAGCTTCTCCTCAATAGATCACAAGTAGAGCAAGCACTCCCGCGAAGGCGCCAGGTGCCCAGATGCTAGCAATTATACCTGCTGCATTAGTTCCGTCTGCTGGTACCGCAGTTCCTGCACCTGAGGGACTCGCACTCCCAGAAACAGTCGGATCTGCTGTCGGATTTGCACTATTCGGCGAATCCCCATTAGGGGCAATATTCGCATCCGAATACAAAAGAGCCTGCACAGCCCCGAGTGCGTTAAAAGCTTGGCCCAATCCCTCATCGCTTACTTCTATCGGCTCACTTTCTTCGAACCATATGAAGCTACAAGTGAGGTCTTTGCCTTCCCCTTTGCAGCTTTCGGCCGCATTTTCTGCTGAGGCTTCTAACATGTCGTGGAAAGAGCTCGACGTGAATGGGGCGTAGAGAGCGGCGCGTGAGAATGAGCGAATGGCAATGCCCTTGTATGCTTTTTGGCCGATGTCGCATTTGTTGTTCGTTTCACAGGCTGTTTCGAAGAGGATAGAGCTATTTCCGCGCACGAACACAGAGCTCCAGTTTGCGAAGCCGGCCACTGCGTCTTTCCATTTAGAGCCGCCATTCGTCTGTTTACATTAGCACACATCGTTTCTCGCCAACACAATTCGATGGAAGGCCGTTCAAGAAAAAAGTACACACCAAGTTGTACATGATGGCGGCGCCCTCAGTTGCAAGTCCGTGCCAGGCACTCCACTGGATGTGATTAATCTGCTCGCAATTGGTGTTTGCATCCGTTCCATCAAAGACATGGTAATCTTCAGAAACAAGGCCGACATCCTGCAACCACTCGAAAGACTTCTTCGCCCACTCCTCATACGTCGTGTTCCCCGTGAATTTGGCCAGTCGCGCTGCCAAAAGGAAGAAGCCCACATTACTCGCACTATTTTTATAATTATACCCAAGATTAAACGAAAATATCTCCCACTGCAGCCCACCGTCGCACCGGTTATCCCAGCGCACAACTTGATCATCGAACACATTTTTCGCGACGTCGATCCATTCGCCTTGTTCAGGTTTTAGTGGGAATTTGGTCTCGGCAGCGGTCAACGCGGCCAGTGCCCATATGCTCTGATCATCATTGGCGAGAACCTTAGTTTGATTGACAGGCATGAAGTTATTGGCATCGCCGACTTGCCATCGAAGGGCTTCATTGATGATAGCATCATATTGCGAGTCGCCAGTCAAGTACGAGTATTCGATCAATGCATTCCAGACTGCACCAGATTCCCAGAACCAGTAGGGGTCGCCTGTACCGCTGAAGAGGCCTATTACTGAACCTTCCGGCTGGCTATTGTAGGCGCCGATGATGCCGCCGGCAAGTGTCTTGGCAGTGGATTTTAGAGAGTCTAGTATGTTGGTAATTGCAATGCCAAAGAGAAATATGCAGACGAACCAGGAGAACTGACATCTAAATCAAAGGCGCACGCTATGCTAGCAAGAAACGGCAGAGCGAGTGACTGAATTATAATAAATGAAAGCATATTAGTGAGTGTGACGTGCAAAGAATGCGAAAGAGTGAAACAGCGACATCTTCTCCCCTAAGTAGCCAGTGGAAAATACGACTAGATGTTTAGGCCGCCTAGAGACACCGGAAAATGCGGCCCTTAGAGCTCTCTAAAATGGGAACCTTGGCGAATGCGCTACTAGCACGCGGCAAATCAGGCAGCGGGAAAGGAGACTGCCAAGCTTCCTTTGCCCCTTTATCGTATGTATATAGGCACCCCACCCCATCGCATCCTACAGTCCTTTTTTGGGTTGTAATGTTAGTGTGTGTTACTCCAATTTCTTGCCAAAAATCGAACCGCATCGAGGGGTGAGGGGGGCAATGATGTGTTAAGCTTTGTCAAGCATCTGGTATCATTTAGTGCCATAATCAATTTTATACACGTGACTGCGCGTCACTTGGCCCCCTTCGTACCTCGGTATAGATTTTGGCTCATTCTCGGGTGCGCACATTCAAAATAGTATCAACTCCACTCTGAGAGTAATAATAGCCTACACAATAATTCTCAGATGTCGGCTTCTGGAGTCTCACCTGATATGCTCAACAGATACCAAAGATATTCTGGCGTGGAACTCCTGTTCACGCACTTGATGTAGAACGGACAGCACCAAACCCTTATGAGCTCCGAATCTATCAATCACGTACTTTTCTTCCCGGGAGCTTCTAGCCGCATTCGGGCTTTACCCTTGCCCATCATATATTAGCCGACTTGGTATTCTTGTGCGCACCTCCAGCACCCAGTCACATGTACAGTACTTACAAACGCACACACAATCTAGACTTACCCCGCACTCCGCCAGCGCACTGAGAGGGTAAGGTGGGGAGTTCACATTATCTTTCAACTACGAGAAGCCCCCGTTTTCAAATCTCGGATGTAATTTCTATCCCCTACATTTTAATATATCGCCTACCAGACAAGCCAAACACCAACTACTAGAGAGTAATCCAACCATGGAGGGGAAGCCTTCCAACTCTGTAGATATCGAGAATTTTGAAAAAGCTCTCAATATCTCAACACATGTTGCGAATCCGGAGCTGGACAAAAAACTAAACCGCAAATTTGATCTCCACATCCTTCCGTGGCTTTTCGGAATATGGTACGTCCCCTCCCAATCTGAACAACCTTGTAAACACTGCCAGTCAGTACCCCCATTAAATGTGATCACTTAGGCTCTTCTCCTTTATCGACCGCTCAAACATTGGCAATGCAAAAATCGCCGGCTTACCCCAGGATCTGCACATCACTACAGGTACCTCATTCAACGTCGCGCTTCTCGTATTCTATGTCCCATATATTTTGGTAGACGTGCCATCAAACCTGCTCTTGAAAAAGTTCAAAGCGGGCGTTTATCTGCCAAGTCTGATTACGGCGTGGGGGCTTGTGTGTACGTGTATCGGATTTACGAAGAGTTTTGCAGGGCTGGTGGTTGGAAGGGTGTTGCTAGGCCTTTTTGAGGGCGGAATTCTGGGCGGCGTGATCATTTATTTAGCAATGTTTTACACGAGGCATGAAGTTTTACTAAGAAGCGGGTTGTTCTATTGTGCAGCGCCGCTTTCGGGGGCGTTTGGTGGACTGCTGGCTAGTGCGTTGGGGCGGATTGAGTTTAATGGGTATAATAGGTGGCCGTGGATTTTCTTTGGTAGGTTTTTATGCCTTTAGAGCACAACTGTGATTGAGTGTTTACCATGCTGAAACTTGTCTAGTCGAGGGCGCGGTAACGGTTGTGTTTGGTATCATATGCTTTTTTTTCATGCCTGATACGCCCGCTGCGGCACGCTTCTTGACAGATGAAGAAAAGGAATGGGCATTGGAACGTATGAGGCTTGATGCCAGTGGATCTACCACTGTAGATGTGGATCAAGAGAAGTTTGACTGGTACTGGTTCTGGATGGCGCTTCGAGCTCCTCAAACATACTTCTGTGCCTTTATTTGGTTCTTTCTTCTCATACCTCTCTATGTGGGCATTCTAGTCACTATATAGTATGCATTATTGATACTAACGGTGTATAGAGCTTTTCATTATTTTTGCCCTCCATCATTGCAGGCATGAAATACACATCGACAACGGCGCAGCTCTTCACCGTTCCGCCGAACATGACTGGTTTCGTTGTCGTTATTCTAACGGCTTATTACTCTGATAGGGTTAAGAATCGAGGGTTATTCATTGTCGGTGGAACGATACTCGGAATTTGCGGCTATGTAATGCTCCTTGCCTCAGAGAGAAACGCAGTCAAGTACGCCGGGACATTCTTAATCGCCACAGGTGTCTTCCAAGGCTCGCCAATGCTTATGGTACTGTGACCCATGATCGTAATTTTTGAAGCTAGCTAATACATTATAGGGATGGGTCTCGAACAACCTATCACCACACTATGTGAGAGCAGTGGGTGTAGGTGTTGTTATCTCGATCGCTAATTGTTCGGCTTTCATTGGAACTTTTATTTACCTCCAGAGAGACGCGTGAGTTTCTCTGATTCTGATGTACTAACTAAGCTTGCATACTCATTGAATCTGGTCTAGCCCCAAATACGCCCTCGGACATTCAATCAGCCTCGGCGCCCTTGTTTTAACGCTCATACTTAGTTGCATGCAGATTTTGTATCTTCGGTGGGAGAACAAGAAGCGAGAGCGCGGTGAGCGGGACGAGAGGATTCTCCAAGACGATGCTCATCGGTTGGGGCATCGCCATCCGTTTTTCAGGTATACCTTGTGATGAGTAGTTCAAATGGTGTTAGGAGCAATATAGACCTTCCTCCATGTGAAGGCCTCTATTAAAACAGACCTCCTGCCTTCAATGATAGCTGGCACACGAGAACTCACTCAATTTGGGAAAGATCCCGTATGGGTAATGCTTCTACAACAATGACGGGTCGATCGAAACTCAAATATCCAGACTCGACCTAGAATTCAAATCGAATCTAAGAGGTTGGGAAAGATGATTATTCCTGCAAATATGTTGCTATGAAATCTGTTCCGATGCAGATTGATCTGAAAAGCGGCCCACACATCCGAAAATACGGTCGTCCTCAGGCAACAAGCACTGGCGATTAGGTAATCGGCACGCACCCACTGATCTCTCATGGACTAGAAATCGTAATGTGCAGTACAGCTCGGTCGGCAGGCACAGATTAGGAAGGTTGTTGTGGACGTGTTGCGAAACTCCAGCCCTGGGAATCCACCCTTAAACTTGAAATAGCAAATCTCGCAACCCTGCCAAGATACGAGGCCAAATAAGCCGCCAAGCATGGCCAACCTTCCTTATCGCCTCTTGACACGGCCCGGCAACGGTTAAATCGCAACATTTCACTGCGTTGCCAAGGCTATGCCAAGACGCATGTCACGGCGGAAGGCTAAGCTCGTTTCCCGTTTGAGAAGGTCAAGTGCAAAGCTCCCAGGCTTCTGCTATCAGCACGTCAGCTCTGTGCTATGTACCTCGCAGAGAGTTACCATGATCCTGCCTGTCGGGTCGTTAATGTGTAAGGTACGGCTTTCACGGTATAAAATGCTGGAGCGCGTCCCAGCTTCAGGAGAGCTCCATTGCGGGTTTCTTCTACGTTAGGTCTAGGATCCTGCGAGCGACAATGGCTATCTGGAGGTCAATTGCAGCTTTTGCTGCGATTTTTGGCGCGGTTGTTGATGGTTCGGCTCTTTTCCCCCGCTATGGGCATAAGGGGCTTGTTGAGTCAGTTCGTACATTCAAGTGTCCTGGATAGCGAACCGGGGGCTAATTATTGATTCTAGGGCAAGTTGCGCAAACTCATCAAGGCCGATGCGCTTAGGAAGAGGGCCGAAAAACTTGAGGATATTGCATACAGGTCTCCCGGAAAGAACCGCGTGATTGGTAGTCAAGGGCACGAAGATACCGTCGATTACATCGTGAACGAGATTAAGAAATTCCCGGATTACTACACGGTTTCACTTCAGGGCGTCGAACTCGCCATTGGTGGAGGTGCCAATGTCACTGCCAACAATAATACCATTGAGGCGTATTCCGTTACTCTTGGCCCCAGCGGCCATGCATCTGGTCCATTGGTGTCTATCCCCAATCTTGGATGCGAAGAGGTAAGTCATCACTGTACGCGGATTGCGCAAATGCTAATTTCTAGCAAGTCTGATTTCCCTGACAGCCTCGAAGGTTCCATTGCCCTGATTTTCCGAGGTATCTGTGAGTCTGGAATTAAGGTCGGGTATGCTGCGTCAAAAGGCGCCGTCGGAGTTATAATCTACAACAATGTGGATGGCAGCCTCGAGGGGTATTCTCTCCAGAAATTTGAAGACCCAGAGAACCCATATGTCCCTACCGCTGGTATTTCGCAAGGCGCCGGCGAGAGTTTAGTAGCGCAACTCGATGGTGGAGCGGAAATTATCGTCGACCTGATCACGGAGGCCGAAGTCAAGACCAGCTACAACATTAATGCACAGACCAAAGGAGGGGACCAGGAGAACGTGATTCATATCGGTGGCCACTCGGATTCCGTCGCGGCCGGACCTGGAATCAACGACAACGGATCTGGCTCAATGTCCATCCTCGAAATCGCCACGCAGCTTACTAGGTTCAGCGTCAAGAATGCCGTGAGATTTAGCTGGTGGACCGCTGAAGAAGCTGGTCTCCTCGGTGCAACCTACTACGTTATGCAGTTGTCCCAAGAGGAAAAGGACAAGATCCGCCTCTTCCTAGACTTCGATATGATGGCATCCCCCAACTATGCCTTCCAGATTTACGATGGCGACGGTTCAGCCTTCAACCTTACCGGTCCGCCCGGTTCTGCTGAAGCCGAAGCGGAATTCACCCGCTATTTTGCCGATATCGCGAAAGTTAACCACACCGAGATTGAGTTCGACGGTCGATCTGATTATGGGCCCTTTCTCGAGGCTGGCATTGCAGCAGGCGGCATTGCATGCGGTGCTGAAGGCATCAAGACTGAGGAGGAGCAAGCCATGTTTGGCGGTGCGGCGGGGGTGCCGTACGACGTAAACTACCACGAGGATGGTGATACGACCAATAACCTCAACTACGAGGCCTGGATCCAGATGACGAGGGCGATTTCGCATATGACGGCAACGTACGCCCGCAGCTTCAACAGTCTACCACCGAGGAACGCAACGGCGGCGAGGAAGAGGGCGGCTACTGGTTATGCCCGGTTCAAAAATACGGCGAGGTTCCAGAAGTGGGTCTGAACTTCGGATGAAGGGCTTATACGAGAATAATGTGATGTCATGTATGAATTAATTGAATAAAAGCGAACATCAGGCGCAATTTTCTCTACGGATTTGCAAGATGACATTTTACCGGCCTACCGACATGCCCGGCGTGTCGCTTGGCGGAACCCGAAACACAGTCTTCTCACACTTCATGGCATGATTTTCACTAAACTATCACTGCTTTGGCCTTCTCTAAAGTTATGCCCGGCGTCGCATACTCGTTTGCTGTCGTGATTGATTAGCGCAGAATCCCTAGTACCTGCTGTCCTACTCCGGCTCATTGGCGAATCAGTCTTTACTAGATAGAAACCTCACGATTCAGGCCAGCGCAGCTGAACAGGTCGATTGTCCTGCCAGCTACAAATTTGCGTATAACCTCATTATCTCAAGATCATAAATATTGAAGAAGATTAAAACTTGCGTTGCGTTGCGTCTAGGATATGGTACACTGCAATACTCGCGCAAGATTGACTGCCTCTAAGCAAAATGACGAGCCGAAATCGTCGCCTATCCTTCCATGCCGGGCAGGCTTGTCAACCCTATCAAAGTGTTAGAGTAAGTGCAGAATTGTGACCTAGGTTGAGGGTCTACTCACAACCATCAGCGTCCTCCAGGACGCGGTTCTTAACCTTACAGTTATTTCCTACTGATACATCCTGTGTCTTAAGCCCAGCACAGTTGGCACCCATGCACATCTTGCCATCGTCCATCGCCCTCTGGAGGGAGTCACCCTGCCAGCCGAATACGTAGTCGCCGTGCTGACCATAGCCCGTTGGGTCTCCAGTGCTAAGGACGAAGGGTTGAGAGCCATCTGCGGGCCAGTCGGCTTTGTTGTTGAATGCCCTCGTGTCCCAGACAATCTGCCATCCGCATTAGCATAAGTTCAACAAAAAATTTATGCGAAAACTTACTTCAAGCATAACTTGTGGGATCTTAACTGGGTGAGTCGACCTTTGAATTGGCCAATTAGCGTACATAACGTAAAGAGACAGGACTCATACGTACGGGCAGTCACCGCCAGTGGAAGTCCCTGTGAAGAGAGCCGGGCCGTTCTTGGGGTATGCTACGTGAGACTTGTGGTCAGGGCTATCGAGGTTCTTGCCATCCCAGCAGCTTCATGTTGTTAGTATCCCGATTCATGAGGGAGTATGAAAATCTTACGTTGGATATAGGACGTTAGATCGGATACCACCTGGGCAAGGCTGCTTGGGGAAGTCCTCGGTATCCAGTCTACACATATTAGTTATCATCAAGAGGATATATAATGAGATACGAACGTAGGATCCTGGCAGGGTGCAGCATTGTCGCCGCCGAAGTTGGGAGCATTATAGCAGCGGAAGCAAGTTTGCGACTTCAATCCGCTACCGACTTTTGCGCGCTTGTTCGCGTCACCAACGAGCATGCGGAATCCCTTAGCAAACTCATTAGAAGTGGTCCCTTTCAGAAGCGATTCAACTTACAGGTTTGAACGCTGTGACCTGATTCTTGCCGGGGGAAACGTAATAGACGACGAATCCTCCCTTGGTTCCTGTGGTATATCTGTCGTTGAAGAGCTCCCTGGTATTGGCATGAGCGTGTGTCGTTCGTACATGCATTGCATCAACACAAGTATACCTACCGGTTGGGGACCTGGGGAACACGTTTGTAGCTACCATTGCGAGCGCGGAAGTAAACGTTGGCAGTCCAGTAATTGGACAAATCCTCACTGGAAAGGAGTTGTTAAAAAGAGGAATGATCGATTAAATAAGAGAGCCTTACGAGTAACCGCATGTCGTGCATGACGCAAGTTCACTTACGTCGGTCGAGGCCATTGTAGTATTAAAGGCGTTTCCTCCCGCAACTTGGTGCATATGTGGTGACGGAGCCTGACCGGGATTGACAAGAGGATCGATACGATCAATAACAACCTGAGAGCATCCAAATCGCAACATTGTAGAGCCACCACCACCCCATTGAGGCAGAGCCTCTGAGAGCACCGCAAAAGAGAGAAGAGCAGGCAAAATCATATTGAACTCGAGAACGTATGTAACTTCGCAACCCGGCAGGACTGGAGAAAGTGACTTCGGCCAGACTGTATCCTCCGCTTTAATACAGGCAGAGAGCGGTGGACCAAAACTGAAACTTTCGTGCTGCCCTGCAACTACCGACTCCAGTATATTGTAGGAAGGTAATCTAAATTTATTGCCGAATATCGCGTGGCCAATCCTACGCGGGGAGAAATTGTGGAGACAATCCCTGTTACCCTAAAGTAATTTTGCCGCACACGCTGGATGGATCTATCGACGGATTGATGGAAGGCAACAAACTGCATATATTGCAATTGTGGAGGTAAACCCTGGCTGGGAAGCCTGTTTCACACGTTTCTAGCCCATGGGGCTTAGAAACCTGCTTGCTTGCATGGTTGTCATCAACACCAAGAGGCTGACGACGATAGATAGCTGCGTGTATATGCGGTTACATGCGGCACTCCCAAAATCTTCTTACGGAAATGGCCATTTGCGGGTACAACACCATATTTCTCTACATGAGTTATCCTATTACTCTTATGGACTAACACGGACGAGCTATAGAATCAGTCTAACGAACTTCCGCCATATATGTTCATAGGATTTTGTATCATTTCTCATTTAGTTCCCTGGTGCTCGTTTCCTTTGTGCTATATAGTTGCTGGATGGTAGGCACAGTTAGGGTTTGCTCGAGGACAGTGGCCTGATATCCATATTCGCCACCACTCCATCAATGGCCTACAAAGTGCCTCCTCTCCCTAAACTATCTCAAGCGAAATTGTTGGTGATTATCCGAAGGTATGAGAAAGCGATCCACACCAGAAGTGCGATAGTGGAAAGCACAATGATAGCATATCGAAAGATGGAGATTCCTAGTCCTTGAATAACTGCGCCGATACCAAAAGGTAGCAATGCAGCCCCTACCTGGCCAACAGAAGCTACGAAAGAGACGGCAGGAATATGCAATTCCTTTGGAATGAGTCTAGTGAGGACAACAACGCCGGACGGAAACATAGGGCCCATGAAAAAGCCAACCATTGCCATGAAGGCAATAGATGCAACCGGTAACCGAACAATGGAAAACAATACTTGAGTGAATATGGTGCAGATAAAATATATGATTGTTGCCCGGCCCACGCCTAACCTGTCCGTTACTGCACCTAGGGCAAACCTTCCTAGGGCCATGCCCGCCCAGAACCCTGAGGAGGCTAGGCTCGCTAGATAGGGTGTTGCGTTACGACTACGTACCATGAAGGAAACTACCCAGCCTGATATGGCGGTTTCTGTCCCTACGTATGCAAGGAAGTATAATGCACATAACCAGGTTCCGAGATGGTTGAATATGGCTCTTGTGTTGCTGTTACTGCGTGTTGATGCCCGATCAACAGGTTTTCCACGGCGATATCTCGCTGCATTCTGGTGTCGAAATGCGGAGAGTAGGATGATTAGTTCCATTACGGAGGCAGCAATCTGGAAATGGTGGCAATCAGTTCAGTGAATTGGCAGATGAGGTTCCGTAAATCCTACCAGGACGAAATACCAATAAAACCACGGTTTATGCCCCACTGACATGATGATACTTGCGAGGAATGGCCCTGCAGCTGCCCCTACTGAAAATGAGCCGTGCAAAAACCCCGAGATTGTGTTCGCATTGCTCATGCTTCCAGCCCATGCGCACCACGAGCCGTCTAGAAGTCCGGTACCCATGTATTGAGCCGCAAATGCCACGAGGACTATTCCAAAAGGCGGATGCACAGCAATAACTCCGGCGGAGAGGATGTGAAGGATGGGCGCCAAGAATGCAATTCCCCTTTGGCCCCAACCGCCATGGATGGCATTACTGGACTGGGCTGCGATGACATAGCCGGCGGGTCCAACAACAAAGATGAGCGAGACTTTAAGGTCATTGAGAGAGTAGTGCTGAGAGATGGGCCGTAGCATTACGCCAACTGATGAAGTGAAGAAACCGAGAACGACAAATGAGTACATTGCAGCTGCAATGCGCCACACGAGGTGGTTGGATCGATGGAACGCATCCCGAGCGTCAATGGCTGAAGTGTCAAGCAGAGGCGAGGCTTCATCGGACGGCAGTTGGGATTCCATGCCTTCATCTAAAAAGCGCGTTCTTGGGGTCCGATGTCGTAAAGTTTGATACTGCGAGCACGGAGTGCATGTTCGTCCGAGGTATTACCGCTAGAAGTCGCGTGAAACGCGGTCACGTGACCGAACGTCCATGATGCAACACCTGCACCTCGGCAATTATTGGATAGGGTTAAATACGCCAGTTCTCTAGCCTTAAAGAATCGTACCTAGCTTGCAACAAGCAATTCTAGCCGACGCCGCAATCGTGCCTTATACTTACGTGGACGCGCACACAATCAACTCGTACGCTGACCTAATTGTGGTACGCCATGTGGTAAGCCGCAGCGGGCGTGGCTAGTGCGCGTGGCTAGTATCGACCCGGAGGTAGCCCCTAGAGCCTAGCATTTCCAACATCGGCTCATCCATAGACTCAGATGAATCCTAAGGCAACGCGTTAGAATCCAAGCTAGCCAATAATTACAGGATGCCTAATGACGTCTATCCTTCGCCTTTGTATAAGATTGGATAAGTTGTGACCAAGATCGTGGTAGGAGCATAAGAATGAAAGTATACTTACAGCCGCCCAAAGAAAAGTAACGATGACATCATTTCTGCAGCAATTGCTTCACAGGAAAAAATTTCCCCCATTGTTTAGCTCAGCGCAATATCACTGAACACTAAACATCAAAATTCGGTAACATACGCAGCATCTATCATGGCCAGTATCTCCGCACCCTCCTTAACAGCAACAATCTGCACACTTGAGCGCCGCGCCTGGTCCGCGCTGTGTTCATCTGGCGCCGACCTACTTCCCCTCCTTTCATCAAATCCAGTCATGATATTCCCCGGAGATATGATCCTCACCGCTGTCTCCTCTCCAACCCTACATCAAATGCTCCAAGATTCATCCTTCAAGCCCTGGAAGAACTACTCTTTGAGCCATGACGAAGTCTTGCCGCTCGGGGATACTGCAGCCCTCATCTATTATCGGGTTGAGGCGAAAAGGGAAGACGAAACCTTCCGTGCAATTTGCTCCAGCGTGTGGGCGAAGGAAGGTAATGCTGAGGAGTGGAGGATGGTTAGTCATCAGCAAACGTTGATTGGAAGAACCCATTGCGGAGCCAACGTCACGACTGGTTGGATGTTCTGATAAGTATGGGGAAACAAGATGATTAGAAAACTGTACCGATGGTGTAGGAGTTCTCACCTAAGAATCCTGTGCTAGAAGCAACTTCAGAGCATTTTGTAGAATTATCCCAACCTTGTTCTTCTCTCTCTTGTCAACTAGTCTTGCTACTGTTTAAATTAACGCTTCCGATGTATGGGTTTATCGGAATTAGAATTATAATTTTGAGCTTTAAAACAATAAGGTTTTGTCAAATTTACATCCCAAATCCAACGAAAAGTTGTAAGATATATTAAATCGAGATTTCGTAGGACAGAAGTCTTTGCTTAAATTTGTCGAATACAAATGCCGCCCCGAACTCCGATGACGAACTAGATGCGGATGTGGCTCATATCTGAAAGTCGACGCCCCGAACTATTCAACTTTACGTATCATTAATGCCTTGGCTAACATTGATGCATTCTTCGAGCAACGCTGGCACGTGTTGGAAGACAGGAAGGTGATGATAGGCAAGGTGTAGTCGCGGCCCAAGCGTATGACGCCCCTCTCTTAGTCACAACGTGCCGGTCAGGAAATACTATTATTATATTCCCTATAGTATCTTAGAGCTGTCTAGAAATTAGTTGTCCGTATCCACAGACCACCATCCCTCATAATTGTAACACAATGTGCTCTTTCCATAGCAAGTCAGTCGGTTTCCCACTTTTAGTGAACTCGTTCTATAAACAAAAGTGTGTGGAGACTGTATAGGTGTTGTATTGGTGGTTGTGCTAACCTATCGGTCTAAGATACAGTAGAGAAATATATAGTACATAAGGCTACTTGGTCAAGGGCTGCATAGCCAGATCAGGCACATGACCTAGGCTCCCACATTCCTATTCCCATAAAGATTCAATTTCCAATTAACCAATTGCCGAAGAATAGATGGCTCATGATAGTCCAGACAATTACCTAGGAAGTAATAGATCCTCCTCATCGCCATATTTCCCGACTACTCTTTATGTTGGGCCAACGTAAAAGCTCCTCTACGGCCGCTTGGTGATCTCATTAATCCATTAGAAGGAGCTTTTGTATCGCAGGCTAGCACATACAGAGAAATGCCTTACCTTGGTCTGAGTCCGCATAATGCACCATCCACGGCCAACGCTTTAGATTATTCGACACATCCCATTCCACCATTGAAGTGTGTGTAATCCCTACGTCTCATAGTTCGTGCATGTCCAAGTAATAATATATCAAAGACAGCAAACTTAGTTGAGATCGTATCTAGAGTCTTGAAGCTAGGCGTACCATGCGACGTCGGAAAAGTGCTTCAAATCCGGAAATTCCGCTCCGGAAAATATGAGTTGCCGGTAGCGGTTCATGTGATCCAGACTGAACTGCTTGGCAGTCACCTTAACTGGAAGTTGTTACGCAAAGATGACACACTAAAGAATGGGATATAATGGAATATATACCTCCTTGGTTCGCGTTTGTTGCATGGACACAGTGCGCCCAGGTGGCATGTTCATACCGTCAGTGCCGAAACAGGTAATGGCTCTCTGTTCGACCTTAGCACCCACTCGAAGCTGTCTATTAGCTACACTAGGGTTCCAATACCGCTGATCACCGTGCGTAGTTCTATAGCACGTCCAATCGCTCTTCGCAGTCGAAATTTGAAGATCGTTGAGCATAGTCTCGGACTGAGATTCTCCCTTCCACTCTCTATCTCACACTTTGGATCGATGTTATACCTATTCTTGACAACAACATAACCCTATTTATTTAGGTCGGCTTCGTAGTACTATCTGTCAATATTCAAGACAATTATTTATAGGGGAGGGTGAACGAACTGGAATTACTCCAGAGGATCTAGCATACGGCCAGCCACTGCATCATCAGCGTACATTGCCTGAAGGAGTTTTGTATTGTGGCAAACTACTTTGTCCCATAGTCTAGCATGTGCGGGTGAACCGTCCTATTTCCGAGCTACTGACTATTTAGAAGATGAATTTGATAGAATGGAATCAAACTTGGCGTTCACGCTCAGGCTCTCAAGAACATTCACGGGCAAGGGCATCGAATTGTCGTTGGCTAAGAGCCAGGTCTTTACTAAGCCCGGTAAGATAGATGTGAAAGCAAGTTCATGGTCAAAATTATGGTTAGTGATAGTTGGAGGCGCTAGGCTAAGAGAGCTAGGAGGGTTTATACTAGTGCATAGACCTGCAGGGTGGGTACAACAAGACTTGCAGGCGAGGCACACAAAGCCCAGTAGAGTCGTCACTGAGGATTATATGGTCTTCGTCTACTCGGTCCCTAGGCGAGAATGTCCCTCAACTTTGCTTTTTCCATTTCTTTGGATTGTGACTGAGAGGATGAATAAACTCTATCCGTATGCATCGCTAATTCCGGCTACTAGGAACACATTTCCCAACTTCTAAATCCTTTAGAGAAGAAGTGGAAAGGCTATGGTATGTGGTCTCAAATTCTAAAGTCCTTTAATTTGTATGGGAGAAGGACAGAGAAACTTAAATCTGCAGTCTATATTTGTATTAGGAGCTAGTTGTGATATGGTTGGTAGAACAATGACTTCAGAATGCTTCAATTTCACTGAGTTGGGTTTCTAGAATGCAACACCGATAAGATACGTTTAATAGCTAGCAAGTCGAAAGAGAACATGGATGATGAAATTGACAATCTAGAGGGATTGTAATTGTCCGTAGTTTGATACTCTTCGTCATTAAAGCCTTGAACTTGCGTCTCGATTCTTACTCAAATTGGAAACCGATACCTATTATCTCGAATGAGCTGCAATGCTAAATTGATGTAATGGGACTATGTGGACGAAAAATGGGGGAAAGGTGCAGCATATATGCTAAGAATAGAAATTGTGGGTACTTGCAAGATCAAAAACGTGGGGTGAGCCACGCTCGCGGAACAGCGGCGGCGGAAAAGTTACGATGCCATGACGCAAGCGAGGACATGTCACTCCACTAAACCCGCCAAATCCCACTCATGTTATACACACACAAATTATCAAAGGCTGTAATTAAGGACAGGCCCATATACCAGCCAAAAAAACAATATATTTCGCCCTAGGCTCTTCCATCATGGTGCGTCTAGACCCAAATGGCGATACTTCGACTTTCCCCAAGCGCTCACATCTCCCCCACGTGTCTGGCACACCACAGGGTGCAGCATGGTTCTGGGGCGGCAACGATGAACTTGGCCGCCTCAACTTATTAACGCCTCAGCGCATCCTCAAGGCTACGCAGTCCTGCGTGCGCACCGGGCACGTCGTCTCGCTCAACCTTGCGCTTAGCCAGCCCGATCCGGAATTGCTTGGCCGCAAGACCTTAAAACACCGTATGCATCTCCTCACCGACGGAAGATTTGACGATGAGCTTTCGCTTAACATGCAATCTTCATCGCAATGGAATGGCTTTCGTCATTTCGCGGACCCAAGGACCGGTTTCTTTTATAACGGCGTTACGTCTGATTTGATTGCTCCCGATGAGGGCGAGGAGCCAAGAACGACGAAACTTGGCATCGATGTATGGGCAAAGAGGGGTATTGTGGGCCGGGGCGTACTGCTGGATGTATTTACCTGGAAAAAAGAGGCGTACGATCCATTTACTACGGAGCTCATTACTGCTGGCGACTTGAAGCGGTGTGCAGAATCGCAGAACGTGTCATTTGAGACTGGGGATATTCTGCTTGTAAGGACCGGGTGGCTGCACAAGTATCATTCATTGACAGATGCCGAGCGAAAGAAAAAAGCAGAAATTGATATGATGCAGCATAAGTATGTCGGGTTGGAGTCTTCGGATGCGATGAAGGATTTCCTACATGACATGTATTTTGCTGCCGCGGTGACGGATTCTTTGAATTTTGAAGCCTGGCCACCGATCAGCTTTGAGGGGAGTCTACATGCGTCAATGCTTCCATTGTGGGGAATGCCGATTGGGGAGTTATGGGATTTGGAGGCCTTGGCTGAACAGTGTAGGGGAACACATAGGTGGGACTTTTTGTTGACGAGCGCGCCGGGAAATGTGCCGGGTGGAGTGGGGAGTCCACCCAATGCATTGGCTATATTTTGATGTCCGTGGCTTAACATAATTGATGAAATTCTATAACTAACTTAGGGGAAAACATCCGCAACAGTATTTAGTTTAATAGCGGTGGAATAATCACCAAACAGACCGTCGTTGTTTCCGTCTCTATCTTATTCGTGGTGTTCAATATCTAGATAGCAAAATATAAATCTATATTAATCGTGTATAAAGTTTTCTTGTTAAAGTATAGTCATTCGAAGCCAACACGAGCCGGCCAAAGCTATGTAAGGAGCCGCCCACTAGGACATGTTACTATACCCCTTACGCGTATGGGGGGGCGGTCCAATCATCCCCAATACCCAATTTTATCCCTTATCTGCCTTAGCTCTTTTTCTTTGAAAAGAACTCTTACTAGGCTACGAGATGGATTAAACAAGAGTGCTTAGGCATGTAACTTACTAGTAATATGCGCCATTGCAAACTCGTGAGATATAAGAAATCGGCGCCACTGTAGATGTTTGACGCTCCTCCATATAGCCTTCTCCTCAGATATATAGAATCCTTTAAGTCTAGGTGCATTTGATCTATAGCGAGTAGTAGCACGACCACGGCTTCATATCCGTTCTCTACCACCTGTACCGAAGGCATCCATCCGTACTCAAAAATCTTCAAATCCGTGCCGGCTTCATCTGTAGCAAACAGCATCATAGACCACAAAGAACCTGGTTTTAAGTGCTGGGATAGTTTTAGGATGGAGCCGATCCTGCTAGGAAGCTTCAGCACATGTTCTAGCTCGTAACTGAGTCTTAATTCCTTCGCATGCTTTGTCATTGAGCCCAAGTTCGCCGCATGCGGACAAAGTGGCCTTACAGTTGCAATACCAGAGTAAATTGCAGCGTGACAGAGGCCGAAAGCAGTAGCCATTAATTGTGGTACACAGCCCCCTCTCAGATGCTCCGATGGCGAATCATAACATGCATCGTAAGTTGTCCAAACCTAGCTGAAGGAACAATCTCGATAACGTTTCTTTTCTGTTCATTACTAGCATCTTAGTTGGAGACTTCCCACTGCTCGGTCACCATTAAATATCAACGGACGCCACTGTAGAAATGACTATAAAGCTAGGTATCGTGCTAGATGCCTTCCCTACTGGCTTTCGTCAACATCGTTCCTTATCTTACCTAGATCTTTAAACATATATAATGAATGTGGGTGTGAAGATCCAATGCCGAGAAAAAAAGTTCAAACCTGTCGACAACCGATTATGCGCCTAGGAATAGGCTAAGATCCACTCTATGCAAAAACAAACAGAATGTCATTAGAGGTAGATAGAATAGAATTCTTCAACGAAGGAGGTAAATCGCTCTAGCTGTATATAACTCATGTTACAGCGACTGATTTTAGTCACATAGGTCAAGTAAGATGAGCCAACACATCGCAATTATGCTACCAAGATTGCGATCAAGCTTAGGGATGATGAAAGAAGATTGCTTAACGGCAGCGGTCAATATTGGCGCCTCTCTCCACTTTGTCAAATTGACCGTAACATCGAGTTTTGAGATCTATCCGGGCTGAGAAAGAATTTTCAAACCGTTTCCTGTATTCTAAGGTGTAAGCTCAGGTCACGTGCCTGGTCAGCTGTGCAGCCCTTGACTAAGCAGTCTCATGTACTATATATTCTCCAGCCGTACCTTGACCGAGAGGTCAAGGGACCTCATCAATACATCTATCTATACCACCCTATACAGTCTCCACCCCCTCCTGCTTACATAAGGCTACACTCGTTGTATCAATGCGACTGTCGATGGTATTACGAACAGAAGCCAATCTTGAGCCACACCTCGGAAATATTAACTCGGCCAAGTTCTTGTGTATTTTGCGATTTCATTTCTGAAAGACTCCGAAAGAATACCGACACAATAGAAAGTCCATGCCATCTGCAAGATATGAAAATCTTTACGAATGATAGGGTGTATGGTGCTAAAGGAATCAATAGCCAAGAACTTCCCGAGACGTCGTTCAGGCAACATTATATATTTGAACTCCGCCTCCTGGCATTGGGGCTAGGGAAACGCACTGCTACTTGCATGGTCATTTTTCTTGGCATATACACGAATGACTCTTACGACCATTTTATGCTCAATCGTAATGATTATGGAGGACCCCTATTGAATTTCAGGCTTGCGACGTGCCCCTGCTAACTGTCGCGTATCAGGGAGCATCAATTGCTGAGGCAAATATTGATGTATTGAAGGAGGGTAAGTGGCCTGCTTCGCTAGAAGCTGGTAATGGCGAGACTATATAGGCCTGAAAACAGACCAACTATAATAGGATAGTAGAAACATGTGACACTAATTGTCTTGGATTCATTGAAACGGCGAAAACATGCGTTGAAGTACGATGGAATGCTCCTAAGTCCCTCGGGGGTCGATATCTAGCTTCTCAAATTCTAGCTTGGGAAGTATGAACGAGAACATGGCCAGCAATGTGCGGGCGTTGGCCTATCTCAGTTTATCAAAGTCATTAGATATACTTTTCGTTGATGTGTTGGACAGTTGCATTGTCACGGGTTCTACCAAGTCTCGTTCATAACTCTTAGCTATGTTCAGGAAGCGCCTACCGGGGACGTTTTGCAGGTAAAGGGATAAAACTAAATTCCAATCTTCACCGAGTATTACACGGATGAATAATACGTAATTTTACTGGCCAAAACGTACCACAGCGTATTTTGTACGATGAATTGTACAGTTACAAGGGTGAAGTAGACTATCATGTAACCTATCGCGACTGCCTTGTACGACGGTCGACATAAACACCCGCCTCTCACTAACCTACCTCAAGCACCACTCTTGTGGTGCGCAGTAACCTAATTACTTTATAGGATGCGGAGAGAAGCTAATGCAAATCTCGCGGAACACAACTTCCTTGATAATGCCTAGCTCTTCGGCTGCTGTAAGCTCGGACCCAGTGACAACTAATGATTCGAGCGAGTACGTGGCGTGGATACATCCTGGGAGAATGTAAGTACCCTCACCCGCAAGAGTAAGGCCGTAGGAGCTGTGTTCCGAAGTCTTGTATAGCCAATCTAATTTGTCCTGTTGGCCTTCTTGCTTGTAGAATTTATTTAGGTTGGACGGTGTCGGCCGCTAAAAATGGCTCAGTTTTGGAAAGTCCGTGGTCCTGAAGCCGTAATAGCTGCAGTCGATATGCGTATCGACAGCGATGGGCGCGATATTCGGAAAGATGTTCAGAATCCCAGGAAGGCAGCTTTTCTACTAGCCTCCGCCATTTGCTTGGAATTTCTTTTGGATTCTGTGAACGTAGGTCTGATTTCAGCATTTTCGTGCGCGTTGGGTTTTGAAGAGGCAATAATGGCTGTACATCGATGCATAGCGAATCGTTCTTTTTAATTAGGCTCTGGGACGAGGTCTCTTAGCGAGAATAGTGCATGCACTTTGCTATAGGGCTATTTATTTTCGCTGTCATTAACCCAGAGATTTTTAGAGGGCATTTGAACTGCCTATTTCCGAAATTAGCGGTGTTAATGGAGCAGGCTGTATCGACGATGATTCGTCCTGAAGGCCACGAACGGTGACCCTAAAATCTGTTTGTGAGTGCTTTGCTTCTCCGGCTTTTTTTTTTTTTAAGTAAAGACGATTGAGGTTAACAAAGACTTGGCTGTAGGGTGCCTGTCCAATTGTTGGCGTGATACAGATCTCCCGTAAAGTCCGGTACGTAGTGGCTTCATCTGGGCAGGTGGAGAGGGCAACGTGCTGGAGTCGTAAATTAGTGGAAGGTACGTCACGAGAAAAGTTCGAATAATTTTGGCCTATTGGAAACCGTGTTTGGCCACTGCTGGAGGAATCATGCCGAGGATGTGCTGGTGAGAGACCATGTTATGAAGGCTCGGGGAAAGCAATCCGTGCACCAACCCCATCCGACATCTCACCCGTTCTATGGGATCTCATCTAGGAACAGGATGAAATATCTTGGATTGATATATTTCCGCTCTAGCTATAGTATTTCCGTGCATCAATCAAAGTATCAAGTTGGACGAGACTACTCCGTTGGAAATGTCCAACGCTCGCATTTTAGGATGGTCTTAGTGACGATGCGGCTAACTACTCTTCGTGGCTATCATTATGGAACATCGATTGTACGTGACAGGGTAGGGCATATTCGTCTACTTGACTGTTGATGTGAATACGGACCGTTCTGTAATGTTTAACGCCTTCTCTATGTCCATAGTCTGCTTCCGCTCTCAATCCTTGTATCTAAGTCTCAATAAAATGCTCCAATTATGTACAGAAATCTAGGCATGATTGGTTCCTATACACGTCCCCCATCTCGTCCTTCAAGGAACCTACGACTAAGCATACCCAACAAACCTCCAATTGTAAGGTTATATGTATCGCACGATCCCTATTAAGGATTAGCACTAATATCATGTGATACCTAGGACAGACAGTATAAATAGCCTTGATCCTCCATAGATATAAATCAACACAGTTCTTCTCATTTGCCTTGATACTTTACACCAATTAATGCCATCACCCACATAAACTGTCCACTCCTGCAAAACACTGCTCTTCCACCATAGAAACCACACCCCGCTAGATCTCACCCCAGCATCTCCACCCATGCCCGAATCCCAGCAGCCAGTAGCCACCCTTTGAAAAAGGCAAAACACGCTCTTACATCCCAGACCGGGAGTTTACATTGTCAATCAGAAACATTCACGGCTGCCCAAAGCTCTTATCGAGACCAAGGGGGCGAGAAGGAGATGGAAGAGCCGCCAACGCTCGAAGAGAGGCAGGCAAGATACACAATGCGTCCTCTTACACCTACCCCCTACTGCGCTCACCCTCAGACGTCACCTTCTCTGCCGGGTCCGGGACAAACCAAGATGGCCTCGGACCGTCGCGCACCGCACAGTACGCAAGCCGCCTACGAGGCAGAGAACCAACAAATATGGTAGACCTAGGCGAAAAGCTCTATTGCGCCCCGAAACAAGACGAAGCGCTCGGTCGAAGATGCGAATACTGAATCACCAACCAGGAGACGGAGGATGGGGGATAAGGGGCCGAGGTCCGGGGGGCGGGGAGGAAGCTAATGAGAGGGAGGGGAGGGGAGGGGAGAAGAGAGGATGGGGGCTGGATAATCGAGAACGGTGAATAGGAATAGGGATAAGGATGAGAGGAGATGAATGGGGGATTGGGGCTGAAGGTATTGGCTCGTATTGAACGCCCAATGCATAAATATGGGTTATTATGTATGATTCTATGTACGAGAATGAATTTGCTATCCAACCTTCTCAGCTGCGCGAGAATGCTAATTTTTCATTATCCAGCCTCGGATTGTTGATGATGACAAAGTTGAGCGGGATGGCTCCAAGTTAGCGAAGATGGCCCCAGCTGCCGCTTCTAATCTGTTAGAAAGCCGGTGCTATGCGAATCTGCATGTCATGCAGAAAAGCTCCGAAAGAGAGCCGTCACCGGAGGCGGGCATGTGGTGGGCTGGTGGCGCCGGGTCAGAGATGGTATTCCTATGGTATCTATCCCCATGGAGTTATTCGCAAGGGCTCTCGATGAGGAATCGGCTATCAATACTGGGGGTTGGCGGTGGTTGGTGGGCGGACACTAGGCAGGGTTCTGGCGGTTGTGGCGCGCGACGAGCGCTCGCTAGCCGCAGGGCATTCTCTCGCTGCTCTAGTAGAGTTTCGATGTGCTCTGCCTTGGGTGTTGGGCCTAGAACGTAGAGCGTGCTCCTGCAGTCTTTGCTGGGCGGCACCGAGTTGATATGGGTTCTGTATGTACTGTATATGCATCCATAGTACCCAGGCTCGACCGGACGAAAGCGGCAGGAGAGAGGAGATGATGCTTAGGACGATTGAGGATTGACGCCGGGATGAAGCGCCTAAGCCATAAATGTCCTAGAGTCTCTCCTAAGGCGTACCATACAGTAGCATCCTCAAGTGGCTACACTAGTACCTTAGAGTCCCATTGGAAGGTTGATGAGATGAGATGACGATAGACGACGACAAGGCAGGGCTTAGCCCACCTGCGCTGCTGTTCTTACATTACATTAGCACACACAGCCCCATGCGTGCTCACAGCGCGCACCCATCTCGCACTACTGTACTATGCTCTGTCTACGCGGACCCGGGCAGTAGAGTACATACGTTCTCACGGCAGGCGCGGCCCTCGTCGGTCGCTCATGCTGGATTCGGGTAGCCCAATGCTGCCTCTTCCGACCGCCCGCAGCCCGCTCTGCTCTTTCTTCCTCGTGCCTGCCCTGCCCTTGCTCTTGCTTGCCCCGCAGATCGTGCCTACCTTGCTGGGCTTGCGGTTTGTCAGCGTCGGCAGCCAGCGCGCTCCTGGTTCCGATGCCGAAGAATGCGAGGAGCTTGGGCGCCTGCCACACCTCACCCATCGCTCGTAGTGCGTGCCACACCCGCCTGCTCCATATCTCTCTCCATCCATCCGTTGTTCTCTATTATTGTACGCGCATAGATGCCACGCCGTGTGCCTTGACCCGAGCTTGTTCTCGGTCTCGCTTTCCATGCCCCATACCACCTACCCCGCGACGCGATACACGAACACCAGCGTCCTTTCCTATTACTCTCATGCGCCCTCCGCTCATACATAGCTTTCCCGCTCCACCACCTTTAGCCTTCGCCTTCTCGCATCCTCGCACCCATGAAGCCCGCCATTGATGCCGGCAACCTCATAGCATGTTCGTCCTGCGCGAAGGCAAAGGCAAAATGTGACAAGCGCGTACGTCTCGGAGCCCCCCCCTCCACTGGCACTGCTGCTCTGACCCTTTTCTCTCGTGCTAGCTCCCCACCTGCTCCCGCTGTCTCTACAAGCGCCTCAAGTGTGAACCGCGACCCCCCAGACGCTACCCCGAGACCTTCCAATTCTTTCAGGCCCAGGCTCAGGCCCAGGCCCAGGCCCAATCCCAGGCCCAGTCCCAATCGCAGTCCCACACCAAAACTCAGACGCAAACTATCTCCCCTCCTTCCTCCAACACTCCCTCCCCGCCGAATCAGGGTGACACTGTTGCCGATGACTCCTTCAGCCAACTCTTCTCGATTAGCAAAGACACGGAGCCCGGCCACGTTGCGCCCTTCGAGACTTTACAGTGGCACCATTCCCCTCCCATGACCCTCGATACCTGCCCCGGTGACTTGTCCATTGACCGAATCGGGGACAATACGAACCCATTCGACACAGCCATTCTGGCTGACCCGACCTTGTTTCCCGTTCATGATAGTAGCATGGATTACCACTTCGCGTCCAATTTCGACGTCCACGTCTCCAACAGCCAAGGCCCCCCGGATCCCGTACTTGGCGCCTCTCTGACCTCCGCACCCCATATGCCCCTGGCCCCGTTGCCACCAAATTGGGCGAACAACCCCAATATCCCGCTTAACAATGCCTTGGACGAAGATTGGACGTGCTTTCGCTGTAATCCGCCAAGTAATCAGCCGATCAATCCCAGGATTGGCAGCAACTTTCTCAGACGGCTAGAGGAGACGCTGAACGACCAATCTGTCTGGAATAATACTGAACTTTTGGGTCATGTTCCCGACTGCGAGGCCACCCTCTACATTGAACCCGTGCAAGAAAGCATTAGAGACAAGCTTTTAGTCATTTCGCAGGGCTTCCTAAGCCGCGCACGAGACATCCATCGTGCTGGCGCTGACGACTCATCATTCAGTAGATCTAGATCTTCTTCAACAGTCGCTGCCGCCAATTTCGCCGGCTTCTTTATCCTTCCACCACCTGTTGTCCTTGAAGTCTTTCTGAAAATGTACGCGTGCCGCGTTGAGCCGTATCTACCCTTCTTTCCCGCCTCTGCCATTGGCATTACGCAGTTGATTGCCTCCAACTCCAATGATGAGAAATCATCTATTCTTCTTTTGCTTCTGATGATAGCCCATGGAGCTATGGGTAGCCCCATGCCCGAAGCACTTCACCTCGCGAGCGGCTTGATAGAAACGTGTCGGATATGCATGTACGATGTCATGGAAAAACATGTGCGGATGGCAGTCCACCCCGTAATGTTACGCTGCGCCCTCATGTATTTGAATGCCGCTGCATGGAGCGGAAATAAATGGCACATGGACGTAAGTTGCAGTATCACTTCTACTACGAGTGGCCTAGTTGACATGTTTGGTTTAGCTAGCAGCAGCACAGATGAGAATGTACATGTCGGTACGGTAACTGAAATTGCTTGCCCTTTGAGTTGTTGCTCACTCCTGGATGCAGATTGTAAGGTATTCCCGCATATTGGATGCTCGGAAATCATCGCTTGCAAACTTGGAGTTCTCCGTCCAAACAGAAGCATCATGGAAGACTTGGCAGGCTGAAGAAACTATCAATAGGTGAGATTTGACGGAATTCAAGTCCGACCCTTTCCTGACAATTCTACAGACTTGCATATTCCTGGGTCTTCCTGGATCAAGAGATGAATCTTATTCATGATCGTCAACCAGAACTTGAAATTCATGACCTCAATTCGCCAATACCGGACAACGAAGAGCTCTGGAGATCCATATCTGCGGACGTATGGCAAGGAACCCTTAACAAGCTCCGGCAGTCGCGTTCTTACCGTGCCGATTCTACACCTCCTTCCCTTGCTGCACTGTTTAACAAATTCATGGGCAACGACCTCTCTAACAGCTCAACATCACTGTCACCCACCGAACTTCGACTTCTTCTACACCCGCTACAGGCCATGATCTATCATCTGAATAAGAGTATGGTATACTTCTTCCACTCTGGGAGCCACCGACTTCTTCAGCGCCTTTTGACTCAGCTCGAAGAAGTGCACTACCTCTTGAAGCAATGGTACACACTCTCCATACAAGCCATGGATCGTATGGAAACTTCTCGGAACATCTACTACAGCAATATGATCATGTTTCATTTAATCAGCCTTACTGCCATCACATATTTTCCTGACATTGAACGACTGGCTCGGGGCGAGGTAGCTTCCGACAAATTTGGAGACTCGCTTTGGGCGGGAAAACGCTGTATTGAAGAAGCGCCACAAATATGGTGTCATTGCGGACAGGTTATACGCTATTCTCGACAGATGCCGGCTTCTAGTCGTCCGTTTTGGTGGGGCGCAGCAATATACCGCACTGCGCTCTACATGTGGGCGACAAGCCTTGCTCAGCAGACCCATGGCACCAGTAACACGTTGTCTGGGATGGAACGGATAAACGTTGATACCCTCGCGTTCGACCACCCTTCTCTTGTACGGTACCAGCTTCATCAGGTGGATGGTGTCCCTGTGCTTTCCGATGAGCATGGCAACGATGTTTCATTCGCAGCTCCCACAGATGCGATTACGTTTTGTGTTAACCTTGTTCGGATCAACAATGGGTGGGGTTCGCAGCTAGATGAAGGTATCTGCGCTAGGCTTTTGGGATTGGCGGAAAGGTGGAAGGATGGATGATGATCAGGATATAGACACGGGGCTCAAGGTGTGAAGCTTTGCTACGCCAATTGAATGGGTCGTGATAATGGTGGGTAGATAGGTAAAGGTGTGGAGGATTGATGCATGTCAGCAACAAATCTCAAGTCAGCGAGCGCACCGGTAGGTTTGGTTGGGTCTAGTCTTGGGTCTGTCTTGTCTGGCTTGTCTGGCTTGTCGAGACGAGACGAGACGAGTCTGACCCCACGATATATTTGCCGGACTAAGGCGTGACACGGATGGATCTAGTGCCTTGCAGGCTAAGTTCTACGCTTACTCATGGGCGGCTTTGATGGGCGATAGTTCAAGCCTAGTCTAACAGGTCGGACTTAGCGGTGGGAGATAGCGCGGCATTTGCATTTTATGTCATGGAAGTCTGCGAAAAAAGAAAAAAAAATAAAAAAACCGACTGCAGGCTGGCGGACAGAGGGTGGTGGGGAGCTGGTGGTAGGGGCGAGGTCGGGGTCGGAATCGGAGGGCTGTTGAGGTGGCCGATTGACGATAACCACTACCTGCGGCAGCCGTATCGAGAATACTTGGCTGAAGGTCTGCATGCATGAATAGATTAAAACCAATCTTCCAGTCTATGATAACTACCCGTCTTGAACAGCCTATAGTGCACGGAATATCCACCGTCCCCTTAGTCGGATAGTTGCTTCAAGACGCTTGTTGCTATCTATAACAACAGGAGCCTGGGATGCATACACGTCCGCATAGTACAACAAGCGCGTCTGTAAAATACTACCTTCGGCTTCGCATCCTCGGAATTCAATGAAGACTATCGCCTCCCGCTTTCCACGGGTCAGAAGTTGGTCGGGGACCCTCCTATTGGCTGTAGCATTGGAGAGCGCATGTTGTTAGACCTGTGGCGCCGGTATATTATGTGCTGGGCGGGATCCTTTGTACTACCGTTCGGACGCCTCCATGGGGAAGTCAGGCGAACAGTCAGAGCCGCCACCCTCAGCCCGCCGAGATAGAAATGCAATGCCATTGTTGTTCCCAGCGCAACGGATCAGGCTGACAGCCGTCTCCCGCTTAGTCAAGGGAACGGTGGTTGGATGGGTGGGGAAAATATGGGCGGGATGTAATCTGTTTGCAGATGAATATCTGCATTCGTCCATGTCAATCCGCGTCATCTATCTCGGCTTAGGCTAGCAAGGAAGCTGAAGCTTAACTCGGCGCTAGTAAATAATGCCCAAAGAAACAACTACTATAATTCTGTGGTACGGACTGATCGATGGCGCGGCCCCTGGCGGTCTGGAGTCAGCGCGCCTCCACCACTGCTGGGCGCCCGTTCTGGCGATCAGTGGTCTGTGCATCTCTTCTTGCACCTGGCCACCCACCACCCACATCTTAACCCTACGAGCCCTAATGTAGCCTAGTCGATAAGTAGACAACTCGTTACCAATCACGCTTCCTCCGAGATGGAGCTCCTTTGGCTAGATGCCCTGCTTCATTCCATGGGGGCCGAAGCGTAGTCGCTGCCGATGATCCCTGGCTGGCTGGGTGCTTGCTTGTGGGCTTTCAGAGGGGCCATATCTAATGGATAATGGATGTACGGAGTCAAAGCCACGTCGCCGTTTGCTAGGCATTTACTACGGGCTTTTGTAATCTGTGCTACCTATCGTGTGCTTGGGACCCCCGAGATGTACCTGGCCAATAATTTCATGCGGATGACCAACCAGGCAATACGCCGCTCCCAAAACGCCACAGTACACGGGAAAAGCGAAAACGAAAATGCGAGCGGACTCCATTCATTCTAGGTCCAGCAATTCGACACAATACGAATGGGGCTACAGATACGGAGTCTCCAAAGGAACCGTAATGGAGAGTCAAGTCACTACCATGCTCCTCGATAGGACATCTGCATGTCGCTGTCAACATAACGATCCTCATGTCAGCATGCGGACCCGAAGCGCGTAGGTGGACCTGTTCTAGAAAACGAGGCAATCAGTTGTCCCGCTCTTACGCCGTGCCGGCGGTAGTCGTCTAGGCAGAAGATATGGACTCTAAGCGGCACGCACAAAATTTAGTGACCGAGCAACTGCATCATGCCCCAGCGTAGCATCAAGCCGAATCCAAACGGTCAAATGTTCTGCTCCTATTGTGGCCAAGGGTTCAAGAGAGATGAACACCTCGAAAGGCACATATTGACCCACACAAACATCCGGCCATTCCGATGCCGGGAGTGCAAGCTAGCTTTCAAACGGAAGTGAGTAGCAAGTATACCATGTCACCGGGAGCGCTGCTAACACAAGGCAACTATAGGGACCTTCTTCGGCGACACTACCGATCAATACACGCACCACCAACCGACGACGACAACGCACAGAATGACGACGATACCGCTCCTACAAGGGCTGGATCAGTGGGCCGCATCCCCATTGCGTGTGCCAATTGTGCACAAAGTAAGACCAAATGCGATAACCAGATGCCCTGCGGTCGCTGTGTGAAGAAGAAACTCACCTGCGAGCGCCGGACGTTTCGGCGGAGCAGCTGTAAGGACAATCCAAAGCACTATGCTCCATCCAAGAGCGATGCCAAGGACTCTGTTCTAGAGAGCGGCGGCCGAGACATACGGGAGGAGGTTGATGAGGAAAACGAGACTGCAAAGCCCGGTAGTCCGGATAGTATGTCGCCGGGCTCTCAAGAGCCTGAAATCAATGGCACCGACATTGGGCACGGCGGGACTGTTGTACCTGTCGCCGATATGCTGGGACATCAGCTTGGGGGGACCATGGACGTTGGCGCGACATTTCAAGATAACTTGCATCTGTCAACCAACATGACTTTCCCATCATTCATCCCAGATCTACATCAACCCATGTATCAGGACATAGATTTTGATATGTTCATAGAGGATAGCACCGTCACCCCAGCCCTAGGGACCTCCAATAACAGACTACTGTCCGCCCGTTCGGAAACGACATTTTCTGACTCGGAGTGGTCCTTTATCCAGGAAGATTTGCAGAAATTGTCGTCGCGGGCGCCAATAGGGCCAATAGTTCTGGCGGATTCTTGTAGCCAATGGCCGTATTACCAATGCAACCTTAGAACGGGAAGTGGGCCTGGCGGCATATCGATGTCAACAATCGCCAGTCTGAAAGTCCTGGAAAACCCGGGAATTTGGTCACTCTGCGCCCAGCCGCCGGCAGTGCAACTCACGGACGCTTCTGCTGCAGGATCGCCAAGTGCAGTGCCATGTGATTCTTCCACACGAGATCGACTGTTGGCAGTCACACAGCAAATCTGGAGAATTGCAAAGGAACGGGTTCTATCCTCCTGTACAGTCGAACAGCATAATGATGGAACGGATGCATGGATGGATAGAATCATCCTGCTTCCTCCGACGAGTGTTCTGCAATACATTCTGGAGCGGTATACCTCACTAGAACATCAGCACTTTCACTTACTCCCAACGCAAGAAATCATAACTTCCGCGTCCCTTTTGTCAAGCGAGGACAAGCTATTGTCAGGGGTTCTGACGCTGTTGATAATTGCGCAAGTCACACGGTCGTCGGCCGCTCCAGAAGGCCGTGCCCTTTCCAACGGTTTGGTTGAAGTGTGTCGGGTTGTTGTACAAGATGCGGAAGAAGCAGTCACCCCGGAAGTTCTGGAGGGCTCTATATCCTTGTTACAGTTGCTGCAGTGGAGCGGCGATGAATGGCACATGACGGTACGGCAAACCTCATTTGGGCAGACGGAACCGAGAGGCTGATCGCAACAGGTTTTGTTGAAACTATGGGAACAGCATGCCAAGGTGAGCGGCCATACAACTCGAGTGCTAGAGCGTTCGCTGAATCTCGTGAAATTGTAGGTTATTAAACATAGTATTCTTGCTAAAAATCGCAATAGGGGAACCACACCCGCGACTGAGCGTCAAGCGCCTGGTTTCGGCATGGATACGCTAAGAACGGACGAAACGGAGAGCAGGTAAGTCATCAGAAGTTCCATCAAACACTATATCTTCTGAGTAACAGGTCTGACATTCGTTGCCTTAAGACTACTATACTCCTGGCTTGCCGTTGACCTCGAATTGAGTCTATTCCACGATGTGGCACCAAAGCTGGCCGTACAGAACATTGGTAGTGGCACATCCTCCCCAGTCCCATTTGAGTCACGCTTCACTTCGTTGAACGCTCTATTTGAGACGTTTATGGAGGGCCAGCTGTCAAATCAAGGAGGTTTTACTCCTACCAGCCTGCGGCTGCTGCTTCATCCTCTCCAATGCCTATCGGCGCACCTCCACCAATGTCTGGACACATTCGGCAGTATCCACAGCCCTGGGAAATCGCCCAACTCTACACTCGGTCTCGCATCCAAGGCCTTCATTGACGAACTCAGCGCACTTTTGACGCGGTGGTACCGCCTTACCTTCAGCCTAGGGGCAAATTCCAACCTACTAGACCCCATCATGCAGAGTAGCTTGGTGCTCTACCACATCATGGTTCTTAACAACTTTGTCTCCTTCCCCGAGGTTGAGCGCCTGATTCGGGAAAACGTCACCGGCGGCTCGCAGAACCACCCACCGCGTAGCTGGATGAGGACCACGTCGTCCGATGCAGCCGCATACCTGCTATTTCACTGTGGCCAGGCCCTTTACATTCTGCGCAGCATGCCACACAACACGAGACCTTTATGGTGGGCCGCCGCCCTATACCGCGTTTCGCTCGTCTTGAGCCAAACCATCATCTCCAACGGCTCGAACGGGCCCTGTGCTGCGTTTAACACCGCTACATCCCCGAGCACGGCCTATATTGTGCTAAATAGGGAATATGCGCCTGGCGAAGCGGACCAGGATGTTGCGCTGCAAATGTTTATGGGCAGACTGCAAGGCACACCGGTGCTGACTGGCACCGAGGGGACCACGATCCTTTTGCACATGGCGACCGATGGGCTAGATTATTGTTTAGGCGTGTTAGATGAGCATTTGGTTTTTGATTCCACGGCTTTTGCGAGCGGAATACGGATTAAGCTTGGAGCACTGAGGGCTAGATGGGGAGATGGAATGCAGCTAACTTGATGCAAAGTCAAATTTAGACGGATTGTCAAAACTCGGTTCGGTCATTGGAATTTGATTGGGATCTTGGGAGGTGTTCTCTGGTGAATTGGAAATGTCACGTGCTATTTATCCGCTCGAAGCTGTAGGTGCTTTTTGCTTTGTATTATTCTAGTACGCAAATATTCAAGAAACTAGATATCTGGCTGCAGTCTTTGAGCCTTTGTCCGTAGGGAAAATTCATTAGTCCGAACGCCGTCCGCGTCAAAAAGTGTGCCAATGAAGGCAATATCGATGCCGAATCGAGATAGTTCAGCTCTGCCGGACGTCCGATGGCCCGTGCATCCTATTCCGCACATTGACTCCAACTGACATCCAAACTCATGTTCTTGGCACATTAAGGACTTATCCGGCGGAGTCTTAGGTAGTAATTTTCAGGGCTCTAGGATTCTATCCGTAGAATGTGTTTGGGGCTATAGTGAGTGGCTTCGCTCCGTCCGATAAGGGCTAAGCGTTGCGGTTTGATTGTTCCTTCCGTCGTCCGCTAGAGATACCTGTTGCTTCTTTGGGCTTTATTTTTTTTCTTCTCCCGCGACATTGAGGGTTTCCTGCCAACAATTACCTCGAGTTTTGACGATTTTCTCTAGTCTCGGTCCTGAAGATTACGATTTGCATTTGCGGAAGGAGAATAGAAGCGACTATCGGACGATCCAACCACATTGCACGCTGATTTGACACTTAAGATCGGTTCGTAGGTGTCTAGGCATTCGGTATATTTCTCTTCCGGGTATATTTTTCATTTCTCTCCTACTCAAACTTCACACAGAGACGTTTTTGACAACGGAATTGAGTTGTCATGGCATTCGAAGATCTAGCATCCAGAGACCCATCGTCTGTGATCATCACGCTGGGAGCACAGAACCCACCGTCCTTAAAAATGGCGTCCCGGAACCAGTCTTCCGTCAAAATTCCCTCTGATACCAAACTCTCTACGTTCGACTTCCCTGATATAACTATCAAGGAGGCGATGAACGGGATAGCAATTGGAACTGGACGGGACGGCGCAGATGATACGAAGGCCGAGGAAGACTACCCCACGGCCGTGAGGTTGATCATCATGATCGTGGCACTCATTCTGAGCATGTTTCTTGCTAGTCTGGATATGGTGTGTTATTTCTACTGCTCGGGTGTTGACGGTAGATGTGTGACTAATACAATTAGACTATCCTGGGTACCGCGATTCCAAAGATTACGGAGGATTTCCATAGCCTTGATTCGGTATGCATTCACAATGGTCAAGAGGAAGCGGGCAAGAGGTGTGTGCGCCATAGTGCTGATTTGACGATAGGTTGGATGGTATGGCTCTGCCTTCTTCTTGACTGTCGCGGCGTTCCAGGCGAGCTGGGGCAAGGCGTACAAGTTCTTTGACTTGAAGTATATGTTCCTGATTTCGATTTTCTTGTTCGAGGTCGGCAGTCTGATTTGCGGTAAGATTTTTTTACTCCTCAATGTTACTCTGTTAGACAGTGGAAAGCTAACTCGAAGAAGGGGTTGCGCCGAATAACGAAGCTCTGATTGTCGGCAGAGCGATTACTGGTCTGGGAGCTGCGGGCATCATGGGCGGTTGTTATTCCATAGTTGCCTTCGCTGTGCCGCCACATAAGAGGCCAGCATTTACGGGGATCATGGGTGCTACTTTTGGCGTTGCGAGTGTGCTTGGTCCATTGCTTGGTGGTGTTTTTACTGACAAAGTTTCGTGGCGGTGGTGGTATGGACGCATTTCCTTCTTCTCCGGTCATCGCGCCCACAACCATTCCTCCCACAACATAGCAGTCATTGCTGACTAAATTGGCCTAGCTTCTATATTAATCTTCCCGTCGGCGGCCTCTCAGCAGCCATGATCCTCTTCCTGTTCAAGACTCCCGAGTCATCGAAGTTCAAGGGCCAACTGAGTCTTGGTCAGAAATTTTTGCACATGGATCTCCCGGGTGCACTTCTCATCCTAACGGGAGTCATCTGCTTTCTTCTCGCAATGCAATGGGGTGGCACAACGAAAGCCTGGAGCGACCCAGATGTCTACGGTACTCTGGTCGGATTTGGCCTTATAGCAATCTTGTTCTTAGTAGAGCAGTGGTGGCAGGGAGAACGTGCTTTGCTTCTACCTGGGCTACTGAAAAAGCGACATTTGTGGGTTGGGTCCGGTTTTGGGTTTTTGTAAGTTCCCTGATACATTTGGATGGGCAAAAATGATATTCTAACGTTGCTTTACCGGTAGCCTGGGTGGTGGGTTCTTCGTGCTACTATATTACCTACCAATCTACTTTCAGTCCGTCCTAGGGACCACGGCCGAGCAAAGCGGGATTAGGAACTTAGCTCTGATCATTGCGGAGAGTAATTTACCACCTCTTCTTTCAGTCTCTTAAACTTTCATGCCTGGTAATAAGCTTACCTCCTTCCAGCACTCTGTGTAATCCTTTCCGGTCTCTTCGTTACCAAAATTGGCCTCTTTGCCCCGCTAATGATAGTCGGCTCCATCATATCCACCGTCGCAGTAGGGCTGGTCTACACGCTCTCTCTCACCCCGACCACGGGGCAATGGATTGGCTACCAGATTCTCGCTGGCATAGGCATCGGGATCTGTTTCCAGGCGCCCATAATGTCCGGCCAAGCGCTCTCCAAGCCCGAAGACATAGCGACTACGACTGCACTCCTCATGTTTTTCCAAACCATGGGTGGCGCACTGTGCGTATCTGCGGCGCAGACGGCGTTTGCAAATGAACTAATCAAGAGTTTGATCAAAAATTCAGTGGACGTTGAGCCTAGAATGGTCCTTGCAATTGGAGCAAGCGAGCTTAGACAGGCATTTGAGACGGAGGTGTTAGCCGGTATTTTGGAGGCCTATCTTGATGGGTTGAGGGTTGCGTTTGCAGTGGCAATTGCACTTTTGGGGGCTAGTGTTGTGTTTGGGGCGGCCACGCCTTGGATCAACATTAAGAAATTGATGAAACCAGGGACGGCGCTTTGAGGGATTGATTAGGCACGCTTCATGGGCCGATTTGGGTGTGTGGTAAATTTCCTTTTTCGAATGTGTTGAATGGGGATGGCTGTCTAAATACGTTTATAGTGGCGGGACTAAGCGTCACTGAAATGAGTTGCATAGGTACTTTTTGAGTGTGCTGGCTCAGATATCTGTTTTTCCTAACTCCCTTATTGTGCTTTTCCAGCCTATTCAGTTGGCGAGATCGTGATTTGGAATGGCTGTCCAAGCCAGAATAATGCATAACAATCTAGGTATTTCTGCACCATATGCTCAAGAGGAGCCTCATGGCTGATATAGCAATTGACAAGGCAATATTTGAACACTCGAAAGTCATGCACATGTTATATATAAGATCACGAATTAACTTAATCCTCCTGCTTCAAGTATGTGGAACTATTTCCCACTTGCCAATGTCTTGCTTCTACTGAATGCGGGGGAAATGGCTATGCTTCCAGATGTGTTAAATTTTTGGAGTCACTCCTTTAGCGCATCTTGGAGGATATTATGAGTAAATGGGAGGCGCTGATTGTTAATCGGATTGAGATAAATATAGCTTCACTCCAGATAGCTTCTCGAGACGTTCGTATACGCGTCCAAGCTCGAGAAGTTCCTAGTGGAGATCGTTGCAGATGTTAATCGCGATTGTAGATAATTCCATCTCTTTTACGTGAACAGGGCCTAGAGGGTAACATTTTGGCATTGTAAGAATCATTTACTTTTCCAGAGTATGATTAAGTATCTGACATGGGGAGACAGCATTTATAGCCTGAATTGGTGTAGCGGTATTTCGATAGGTTACCTAAGGCGCAGCGTATTACACCGGCGTTGCCGTGTGGCTCCTTAGGAGGGGAGAGCATTGGCGTACGTTTGCGCGCAGTGATAGCGGTTTAAGTAGATACATCCAGCAAGCCTCGCTCACTACTTATCGATTCATTGCCAACCCATCAACTCTTCATAATACAATCGACTACTGTGTCTATAGTTTAATCTGGTACAAGTAATGTCAAGCCTATAGAAAGTAGTGACAATAGAAATCGCCACCTCATAATCTACATGTCTCAAATTGTAGGATAGCCTATCTTGATGCAGTTCTAATATATCCGTCTTTATCTTTCATAGAAAGCGCCATGTGATTATTCTTACCTCTTCTGGAGCTAGCTCATCGCTTCTGGTCATGATATTGGGAGCTGAATATGCATAAGGGACCTGCTGGTTCCCGAAACCGTGGTCGCCCCGGAGGGCTTCGGTAGGCGTAGGCAGGTAAGACGGTTGATGGAAGCGGCATGCACGCGATATAATTGCATATTGTGGCGTGAAAGGCTGTTTCTAGTGCTGATGACATGAGAAGGGCCAGGTTCAGGGATGATGGCCGATATCGTTGGCTTCTGCATGGCGTAAGCTTGTTTTGACGTTCAGATATGAATTAATTATTTTTCATCCTGACACATCCTACCACTATATCCTCGCAAGATAGAGATCCAACGCTCATTGGGCGCCGCATCATTATCTATCTTGGAGTTAGACCGCTGAACCGGTGCTTAGCAGACATGCGGTAGGGCTGAGTCTATTGGGATGTGTTTTAGTAATCTAATAGATCTTTTCTCGGATATCTTAGTGGATTCAGCTGCATCGCCGAGTCTCTGAGAAGGTCTTTAATTCGTCCCTTGGATCTATCGAAGGTATCAGTTGATCACCGGTGGGTGACAATCCGCGTATCTTACTGTTGGTGCACATTACTGGCCAGGGAAACCAGATCCGTTAAGGCGAGTAATTTTTGTACTGGACGCAAATAAGTATCTACTTCGATGCTGGAAGTATAATAGATATATCATGTGAAGAGTCACGTTACCGGGGCTGTCGAATCTTGCCCAGGCGACCACCAGCCGATTTGGATGTAGCATATTTAGATGATGCGCTCGCTGGTCGTGGAGTCGGTCGACTAACCCCGCCTCCGAGAAGCCCCTATATCGCGAGGATATCTTACCCCGAAATGGATGATATATAATTATAGCAAACTGCTGTAGCTGCGGTATTACTATGGCCGTTTAAGTCTCCCGTGACCACTAATCTACCGACCAACAGGCCTGACTGCACTAAGTTTGCTTGTAAACGTGGACCTGGCAGGCTCCCTTGCAAGACGGGGATATGTGCACAATGCATACGGCTTTGGGCCGAACTTGAGACTTCATGGGCCTTGTGCATGGTGACGTGCATCAAGACGAAAGAAGTAAAGGGTCGATCCCAACGGCCTGGCCTCACGAGATGAGCCAGGTGGCATCTGGGAGATAAGGTTGCATTGTTAGATCGTCTAGGGCTGAGGAACTAGGCGCCTCTTGTCGCATAAGTGAATAAGCTTCGGGAGGGACAATCAAGCTTCGGACTGCGGCGGGCCATTCGAGCCGGGTGCGCAGAAACCCGACGACACGCGACCCGGATATCGGACTTCCGCTCGTCCCATGGGTTTCGAGCACGACTCGTAGGTGAATATCGCTCTTGTGACCGTTCTTTGCGATGCTTTGTACATATATTGGTCCGGTTTTGACTAAGCAACTCCGCCGAGGTTTGTCCTCCTTCCCACCTATAGTAGCTATAACCCCCACACCATAATGCTCCCGACAGCTATTGTAACACAAATACCCACCCCGACCCGAGAGTAGCCACTCCGACGCCACCATCATGGGATTTTTCCTCAATCTCATCCGCTCCCAGTTCTTCACCACTATTCCCTACCCCTCATCCGACTTCAGTGGCCAGACCGTCATCATCACCGGGTCAAACACAGGTCTAGGCTTGGAAGCTGCACGTCACATCGTTAGGCTTGGTGCTGCAAAGGTCATTTTGGCTGTACGGTGCGTTTCGAAGGGGGAAGCGGCCGCGCAGGATATTCTGCAAAGCACCAACGCCAAGGCCAATGTAATCGACGTCTGGAAGCTCGATCTATCCAGTTACGAGTCCGTCAAGGCCTTTGGTGCGCGCTTGCAGACACTTGATAGACTCGATGCCATTATTCAGAATGCTGGCATTTTTACCACTAAATTTGCTCTTGCCGAAGAAAACGAAAGCCAAATCACAGTCAATGTTGTATCTGCCGCCCAAGTCGGGCTATATGCACTCCCCAAGCTTAGGGAAACGTCCCAGACGTTTAACGTTCGTACTCGATTAGAATTTGTCGGCTCTGACTTGTACCAAATCGCCAAATTTAAAGAAGCCGAGAGCTCTGGATACTTGTTCGATGCGCTCAACAGCAAGGATCTAGCGAACATGGATGATAGGTCTGTACAAGGCTTTCAATTCTTGCTGTTCAATGCTAACCATTTTCAGATATGCTGTATCAAAGCTATTGCTTCTATTTACTGTCCGGGAGATTGCTACTCGTAGTCCAATCACGAAAGACTCCAACGTTGTTATCATAAAAAGTACCCCAGGTGCATGTAAGAGCGACCTGTTCCGTGACGATTTCAGTTGGCTCCAGAAGATTATGATGAGTTGCATGAATGCTATATTCGCCCGTACAACCGAAGTCGGAGGTCGAATTTTGGTAAATTGCGCAAGGCCTGACATTGAAGCCGAAGCTCATGGGCGTTTCTTGCAGGACTGCAGGGTGTTTACGTAAGTAATCTAGACACATGCATGGCACTATTCTAAGCCATTCTTCAGGAATGGCAAGAATATCGATAGCACTAAAGGCCAACAATTGCAGAAACGCTGGAATTCGGAGCTATTTTCCAAGCTTGAGAATATTGCACCAGGGATTACTAAGGTTCTTGCTTGACGAGCCTGACCCACACGTGCGAATTCAGATTCCATTATTCGAAAATTGGTGTCAATTACTTATATAGAGTGCTAGGGTCTGTTCGAATTATGTATCGATATTCTGTAAAATCTCATAGTGCTTCCATCAGCAATTTCTTCGTTGATTTTACAATGGTATGACGAAAAAAAAAAAAATATTGGAAGAAATCACGACCACTCTCGAAGTCAATTTTGAAGATCTTGTGCTAAAACTGGCCCGTCATTGACGTAGTGCATGCATGAACTGGTTTACAAAGCTGGACTATGTGAGTATCCGACAACTTCCTGACTCGGCTAGTTTGCAGATCTGTTTACACCTGTTCCGCTGATCTCGAGCGAGATAGCAAGCGAGATCGGTTTTCGTATTCTTCTCCTTCTAGGGCATGGTGCATATTACCGGGGGTCATCTCTAGTTAGTAGCACTGCGGAAATATTTCGCCGTCCTCCGACCTTCATAGTGAGCTATGTTCACCGTTCCCCGCTTATTGTACTACCCTTGTTCATCCCGGTCTGTAGAGGGGCCGAGAACACGGCCGTTGCACCAAGCGGCTAAAGATAGGTTCCTACCCCAAAATTGTCCGGTTATCCGGATCCGCATTAGAAGTATACGCATAGGTAGCGTTAAGTTTCATATCTCTATCAAAGTGATCCACCTCTGTGGTATTCATGTTCCCAAAGCTTCTACCTCATCCTGAGCATTAAACAGCAGTTCAGCAAGACATCATGGATCTCTCCTTCGTGAACACACACTCTATCATGCAGCACTTTACAAACATACAGTCATTAGCGGGCGCAACCATACAGACAACCTTCCTCCGCCCGACCAGCATCTTGCTAAGTCTTATCATCCTCGTAGCTGCATCCGGCTTGAGCTTGTTTCGCTCTCAGAAACACAAGACGAACATCGGGGAGATCATTGGACGTCCTGGCGATCGAGATTTTCACAAGGCGTTGTATGATGGATATTTTAAGGTACGAAAGGGATCGGCAAAATTCAAAGTCATGTACTAATTCACGATAAACAGCACAAGGACACCCTGTTTACGATTCCGACTGAGCACCATGCAATGACAATGGTCCCCACGCGATTTCTAGACGAGATTAAAGCACAGCCGGAGAACATTCTCAGCTTCCAAAAGCAAGTCACGGAGCGATTCCTAGGGAAATACACAGGACTAGGCGTCAATGATACTCTAGTGCAGTCCGTGAAGGTTGATCTGACAAAGAATATCCCGCGAATCCTAGGGGAGCTCCAAGACGAAGTTGGCTATGCGGTTGCGAAGCATGTGGGGCCTTGCAATGACTGGACGCCATACCCTCTCTACAATATGCTTTTGCATCTTGTATCTTTGCTTTCGGGGAGGATATTTGTCGGTCATCCGTTGAGTCGAAATGAAACCTGGGTAGGCATTCCCGTTCATCGATAAAAAATGTACACTAAGGCCAAGCTTCTAGCTGCACGCTACGGTCAGGTACACCATCGACGGGTTCGTGGGGGCTGAAAAGCTGTGGAAGTATCCGAAATTTCTGCACCCTGTAATGCAGTATCTCATTCCTGAAGTTCGCAAGGTACATAGCTACCTATCGAACGGCGCAAAGTAATATTGGAACCATAAAATCAATTCTCACGCGCAGGGCTGACACTTTCCATAGAATGATGGCCCCGCTCATTCACGAACGTCAACATGATGCCAACGAGAAGGCAGAGCGGTCGGACATGATCCAATGGATAATTGACAATTCCCATGCAACTGATAAGGGAAACGTAGACTATATTACTAAGACGCAGATGCTGATATCCGTCGTCGCAATCCATACTACGAGCATGACATTGGCGCAAATCATATTTGACCTGATCGCTCACCCCGAGTATATTGACATTCTACGGGAGGAAGTCATGCAAGTAAAGCCAACCGATGAGGAACCATGGACAAAGGGCAAGATTGCCGCGTTGAGGAAAATGGACAGCTTCATGAAAGAGTCGCAACGAATCCGACCCCCAGGATTGGGTAAGATGGGCTTCGAAGCGATATAGCTAAAAGACGTGCTAATCATTTGTGACAGTGACTTTGAACCGCCAAGTGGAACAAGAAGTCAAGCTTTCAAATGGACTTATTCTTCCAAAGGGATCTCACATTGGCGTTGCAGCTGGTATTAATGCGCTGGATCCAGAACTGTACCCCAATCCCCAGGAATTCGACGGCTTCAGATTTTTGAAATTGCGTAATATGCCTGGAAATGAAAACAAGTACCAAGTACGCGCTTCCTGAAATTTAAGAGATTGTATGGACTATACTAACTCCCCTAGTTTGTAACTACGGGGCCCGATCAGTTGCATTTTGGCATTGGTTCTCATGCTTGCCCCGGACGTTACTTTGCGGCTTATGAAATTAAAATGCTACTTTCAAAAATGCTTATGGATTACGACTTCAAGTTGGCTGGTGGAGAGAACGAGAGACCAAAGGACGTTGCCATCGATGTTCGTGTCATTCCAAATCCGATGGCCCACGTCGCGTGGAAGAAGAGGACACTTTGAAGAAGAATTTATGGCACATAGACTAGATATTGAATAAGATAGACGAATCTGGGGGAAATTGGCGGCTGGAGGACGTTGAATTGGTTATATGAAGAACAATGTACACATCTTACAGTATAAATTTAATCTTCTGCCGAAAAATTCTTAATTAATTTGGATCTGTGACGCTAATGCCCTACTCCTTGGAGGCCAGCCTTGATAAATTCCCAAGTACCGAGCGATTAGAACGCCTGATTTTTCAACTTCTAGTACCACTATGACATCATGTATTAAGCGTCAGTATGGTACAGACGGCAAGAGGGCATCACGTCCATATGAAATCCCCTATAATAGACTAGAATAAACTTCAAGCACGACGGTACCAGCTAATTCATCGGCTTATAATGCGCCGAGAGGGTATTACGTATCATTCAGGCCCCTAGTCGGCCCCTCCGGATCGGATTTCCGTAAAGCATAGCTCGAGCGGGTACTTGCAATCGGTTAACTGAGGGCAGTCGATCCTATGTCGGTGGCACGGAGGTTGCAAACACCGTCTTGAGGCGCACTGAAGCAGAGTAATCTGATATCGTCTAGTATAAGAAACGGATGCTGTGACATGGCACTCGCAGATTAGCACAAAGAATTCATAGCCGTCAAGATGGTTCTATACGTGCTAGCAACTATATTGGTACTTGGTCTTTTGAGATACCTATACAAGCGTCGTCGACTTCCCCCAGGCACTAAGTGGCCTCCGGGGCCTCGAGGTTGGTGTTTAATCGTCTCTGATGAATTGGAGGCTAAGCAAATTCTAGGTCTTCCGCTTATTGGAAGAGTATGGGACATACCTCGGACGCATAGCTACAAACGATTCAAGAAGTGGTCAGACAAGTATGGGCCGTTCTATAGCATGAATATCTTCGGGGTCAATCATATCTGGCTTGCTTCGGACAAGATCGCCAATGATCTACTTGCTAGACGAGCAGGCAAGCATTCCGATCGTCCGAGCATCTACCAATTAGAAAAGAGTAAAGAAGAACCTGAATATCTGCCTCTGCTTGGATACAATGGTATGAGCCCAGCTCCCGCACTGTCATAACCGCCTAATAATCATACAGAGATTTGGCGTAGACAGCGCAAGATTGTGACGCAATTCATGCACAATTCAGCAAAAACTAATCACTACAACCTCCCGTATCTGGAATGTGGGCAATATCTCTCAGAGTTGCTTGACCGCCCCTCCAAATATGAGGAAATCATGGAAAACTACACCGGCCGCGTAATTTCGCGGCTGTCATTCGGTAGCCCCGAGCATTACGAGGAAATTAAAATGTATTCCCATGGCCTGCTAAAAGCCATCTCACCTGCTGCATACATTACAAATATCATCCCGCAGCTGAAAATGCTACCTAGTGTTGTCTCTCCATGGAAATGGATCGAATCTCGGCGCCATGCAGAAGAGCGCATCTTCTTTATGCGCATGCATGCTTTCGTGGCCGAGGAAATGAAAAATGGGACCGCAAGACCATCCTACATGCGCGAGGTCCTTGAGAAACAAGGCGAAACGGGACTCACCGACATGGAACTTGCATATATTGTCGGGATGATTGGGCTCGCGGGTGTGCTTACGACGTCTTCGGCACTGATGACATATCTTCTCGCCATGACACTGTATCCAGAGTGGCAGACCAAACTGCAGGAAGAAGTAGATCGGGTATGTGGAGAACGGATGCCTGAGCTGAGCGATTCGCCAAATATGCCGGTGCTGAGGGCCGTCGTTATGGAGTTGTTGAGGTGGAGGCCTATTACGCCTAGCAGTACGTTTTTCTTTCCCTCAATAATTGTACTCATTGTGTCTTTGCTCACTGAGGATAGGTATTCCCCACGAGTCAACAGAAGATGATATATACGATGGCTATTTTATTCCAAAGGGCACATACATCCATCCAAACCAATGGGCCATCACACGCGATGAATCCGTTTACCCTGATCCAGAAACCTTCAACCCAAATCGTTGGCTGCTACCTGAGTATCCATCTTATAAAGCCCCTCTAACAGACTACCCATGCATCCGCAACTTCACAACCTTCGGCTATGGACGGCGCATCTGCATGGGCATGGACCTTGTTGAAAACGAATTCTTTGTCGCAATTGGCGGAATGGCATGGTGCAGTACTATTGGCAAGAAGAGAGATATGTATGGACGCGAGATTGAGGTGCCGAGGCATGACTATTCAACATATTTGATTAGTCGACCGAAAAAGTGGGAGTTCGATTTGCGCCCCCGAAGTGAGAAGAGGAGGGCCCAGGTAGCGGAATTCTGGGCCCAGTGTATTCCTAAGTTGGATCCACCGGTAGAAAATGAGAAGCAGAATGAGCAGCTGGTGGAGGTATGAATATGGAGCCGTAGAAATTATTCATAAGCTTAGTACTGGTTGATGAGATAGTATAGATTGTTTTTCGTAGATAGAAGAATTAGGGAGCATACATAGAACGCTAAGTCCTTTGTATTTAGCCTTGATGAGTTCTTTTAAATATATGTACGGTGTCAATACTAATGCACTATACCTGTTGGCCTATAGCGAGTCCGACTCCTTCCGTTCTGAATTTGCCCAATGTTATTCTCGGGGAGATATGCGCCTCCGTTCCGAATAGAGTATCCCTGAGTGAATGTAATTCATCTGGAGAGAATATAAAATAAATTTACTTCAGAGTTTCCGCCAAGAGAAGATAACATACATCAACAAGGCACATGGTTAAAAAAAAAAGAGAAGCACTCACCGGCTAATAGCTCTCCATATTGTCACGCCTCGGGGGTGGGATCATACTCGCATTATTCAATTACGAGTACCCTCCGCCAAGCTCCAAAGCGAAATACGTCAAAAATGCCTTAATTATCTTCCACTCCTTGCTAGAGCTCACGTTATAGGCTAAGGAGTAGGCCTTATTCTTTCTGGATTCAATAGAGGCTCTATCGGTAATGAACCATACGAATTCGGTCACACGACCTGTCCCCGTTACCGCATACATTGCCTAGTATGTTTTCGCTAGTTCTAGCGCTAGGTTCAACTGTTGTTCCTTGACCTTATTCCAGTTCGGCAACCGTTGAGCTTCTGCTTGGGTAATTCCACCTGTAACGACTAACTCAATAGCTCCGAGGAGGAAATATGCGAGATGGTCCATCTTGGGCGACAGTGCCCCGCCTATGCTATTAAGGAGCCCAATTACAATATTCAATTTGCTATGCTTTGTTAGGACTATGAGGTGCTTAATGATGCCAGTTAAGGCCTCTTCCCACATTGTTTGGTATATAGGTTCGTTACCGGATGTTTGGAGATACTACTTGATGAGGTACTTTGTCGTAGTTAGTGACTATACTTCGGTACAACTTTGGGGAGTGATCGCATCGTGCCATAATATGAGTCGCCCCGAATCCTAAGGTGTATCTCTTTTGTTGTGAATCTTCCCGAGTAAAGCTCCACGAATATCGGGGACAAGCCCGTCGATCTTTTTAAGACTATTGGTTCTCTACATTACTTTTTCCGCTTTCTGCCAATAGATGGCATTGCCCGTGATATTCTATAGGTATTTCATTTCAAGCCGCAAAATTGTGGCCTCGGCCATCGACTATGTACCCCCATCAGTATATGAGTGAATCCCCTTTCGAGTATCTAATTTTATGGTAGCGTAAGGAACGCCTGATGATAAGTCGTATGCGCCGAGCAATCAGTCTGCAAGGTCTAAAGCCTTGGAGAGATATACGTTTTCTCTACACGAAGACACTTCGGGCCATTGTTTGGAAAGGTAATGTGCGGATAAAAGGCCTCTGAGCATTCGAATGACGGTTTCGAAGGTGTTATGTCCTCGTCCTGGTCATAATTTAGCATACGACTGACCCAGAGCCTGGCTTCCGCCAGCTGCGATGTCAAATCCATAATTACCAAAGTATCTATACTATCCACAATGACCCATCCTAGTCCAGTGGGGCTCATCTGCGACCCTTGCTTGGATACAGGGTGAGACCGGTCATGCCCTACGGATGGGGTCAGGTTGTAGTGATCAGGCAAGGTAATAGGTACCACCTACCCCATGCGTATGTGGTTTACGCGTCCCAGCTGGTAATGAAGGCATCTTTAACCTCTTGTCGCTGCTGTTCCCATTCCGTAGCTGGGGTTGGTAGCCATAGCCATCGGATTTCGGCTAGACTAGATTGATCAACGGGCCAGGGAACTAGGATAGGCCTATAGCAGGGAAAGCCACTATGACGGGAAAACTAGTCCTTGGAAATTGTAGCATAGAAGTAGCAGACTCCAAAGGCTTGCCACTCTCAGGCGGCTTCCTTGGATGCGCATACCTTTTTGTGGCCTCATCTTCGTGTCGCGGTAGGAAAGCCGCGGACTTGGCCGACCCAAGGAGCGACAGAGGGCAGAGTACAGGATTGATTGTGTGCTCAGCGTAAGTCCGTTGGGTTCCTATAACTGCGAGCCAGTGCCAGTGCCGAGACGCTAGTAATCAGTGCATATTCAGACACTGTCTTTGATAGGCTGAGGAAATGCCTTGGAACACCCGAGCTGGCCAAAAATCGCCCTATAATTTGCAATAATAGTCCGGAGAGAGTCTTCTATCTTCTAAAGTAGCCCTTGTGTGCATATAAAGTGCTGCTTGTGCCACTTGTGCCCCCTGCGACTTAAACCCAGGCCAAGGAGTACTACCACCAGACTAGCAGCCCGCTATTTAGCATATTTCTTTGCCTATAGCGGGAAGTGATAGTAAATAGTGGATCATACGATGAAAATTTGCTCAAAATTCCCGACCCTGAGATTCAGAGCGTTTGGTAATTGAAGAGATATTCCACAGGTCAATGAGCCTAGTAACGAAAATACGTTGTGAACACTGCGAGGCCGCGATTGCGTTACACTTTGGAGACTCTGTGCTCATAGTAATATGTCTCTTTCCACTTTTCAATATCTGCCTTCGAGAACACTACACTCGTTGTGCCCTTCTATGATTGCTTGACAAGGTCTATTCCAGCAGTGACCTACAACGGCTGAGTGAATTCTTGGATTTCCCCAGGCTCTGTATTTACTCCACCTTTAGGATGCGATACCTACTTTTGTCTGAATGGACCGAGTCTTGTAGCTTTCTATCCAGGCAATGGAGCCGACATCGATAAAATGTTAGGTGCACACCGTCCGCCGTCACCACATAGTAGGAACAGGTTCGCTCGGGTTTTGGAGTCAACGAGCATACCACCCTCAGCATACAACCCATGACATACTCAGAGAAGTGGACCACAGTTGCAGCATACATCTCAGACGATTCAAGCGCACAGCTCATGTGCTACCCTTCGTAAGTGCCATAGCCTGGTCTACAGAACCATCATCGGCTAACGGGTTCTTCAATAGCTAGCAGTTTTTCAGTGAAGGGTAGGTAAAACAAGCAGTCCGGTCAATGGAGACTGTTTGTCGGGTGTGTCCAGAGGAGAAGTGTTGACATCCGCTTCAATTACGGCCAGAGATTATGAGGACTGGACTACAAGACAACTACATTATCCTCTAGATCTAGTGTTGGATCAATCGCTATAGTAGGATAGAATGTTGCACAGCAAACTTGTTCATCCATGGCGACGTCTAGCTTGTCCAGTAGCCGCATCGGTGCCAGCAGTATTAGCCCAATGCGAGGGTCGTCGACAACAACCACCTCCACTGAAAACTCTAAAACGGACCTCCCCTCATTAGTAGTGACGACTAAAGAATTACTGAGTGGTGCAAAAGCTGGGATTGGCGTAGGTGCCGTCGTCGGCGTAATAGGTCCGCTCGCACCTCTCGCTACCATCCTTACGGTCCCAAGCCAGCGAAAACTCTCCACGCCGGATAATATGACTACATATCAGCAGACGGCTACGTCCGAAGGTAATGGACCAGCGAAAAAGTTTTTCGAGCAGAATGCTAGCTTTAGTATCTGTCAACTTTTCGAACTCTATGGTAACTGCCGTATAGGATTGCCAGTCAACAACCACTCCCTGATAGAGATCGCGCCCACCAGTCTAATTAGGGAGACTCCACCGAATAATGTGATTGAATAAAAGCCCTTCAGTTCTCATGCAATATTTGAGTTCTTCTGCATGAAACGTAAATGTTTGGATATATGGGTAATGGGCAGTATATCTGTCGAAGTCCATTTTTAGGCTATAATATGCCGTGCAATTCTCGAACTCTTCTATAAGTAGGAATAGGGGACGTCACACCTAAATAAAAGCTGTTCCGTCGTAGTCGAGGAGCTAGATTTTGTGCATGTCAATACTAAATATAATTCCTCCGCATGCGGAATTTTGACTCCAGTAATGAAAATCTTAGGAGCGCCCTGAAGAATCGTTTGGCTTTAGTCCCATCTTCCGGACTAGGGCATTCGCAATGTCCTGCGCAAACTGGGCGTCATTGATGGCGCGGCTATCTTCAACTACTTGAATGCCGCTTCCCGCAACACCTTGCCTAATTGCATTGAACATAACCCCGTCTGCTTCTACATTTTCAAAGGGGCCTCCTGTACTGGAAAGGATACTAACCCCGCCTTTTGGTATCCAAACCTCTACCATATTCGGGCTCGTTGCATGAGTCTTCAGCTTCTGGACTATAAAATCCCCAATCTGCCTACATTCTTCCGCGGACGATCTCATCAAGGTTACAACCGGGTTATGCTCGTACAGCAGCCTGTTTCTGTACTTATCTGGAACCGTATGCTTGGGGCCAAAGTTACTCATATCAGTGGCCCCCAGAGAAATAATATTCGGAATCCCGGCTTCCGCGGCAGCTCGCAATCGATCCGGACCAGCGCTCATATTTCCCCCAGTTAAAAAGTCGCAGATTTCAGTCGTTGTGAGATCGACGACTGCATCTAGGCTCCCTTCGCGTACGAGGCGCTCCATTGCTTTGCCCCCGTGGCCCGTTGCGTGGAAGACGTAGGTTTCGATGTCGTAAGTAGATTCGAGGTATTGACGGATAGTGTCAACGGCTGGCGTTGTCACACCAAACATAGTGATACCAACTCTTTTACTAGAAGGTGCCGGGACACTAGCGTATATTCTCACAGAATACGCGCGAGCCATACCCGCAACAGCTGCTCCCGCATTGATGAGGATATTCTTTAATACTTGGTTCAGCCCGGCAACATCCACGACCGAATACATCATCGTAATGTCCGTTTCCTCCACAATTGGACTAGTATCTCCACTTGCGATAGTAGATACTATCATCTTTGGAAAGCCGATGGGAAGCGAGCTCCGCATGACTTGTGAGGCAAGTGAAGTTCCCCCTGATCCGCCGGCGGAAATGATGCCATGTATGGAGGTATTGGCGTATAGTTCTTTTACTGCTTTGGAGGCGCAGTCACTCATAGTCTTGATGACTTCGCTGCGCGGCAAATTTTCAACTTTCATGCCATTCCCGTACCGTAAGAGGAGTTGATCCTGGGGGATTGTGATGGCTTCATTGCGGACTAGCTTTCTTCCGACGTCAATGAAGATCACCTCTATTGAGCCTGTCTGAAGGATAGCGTTGCGCAGATACAGTAGTTCATTAAGCTTAGTGTCGCAAGTCCCAATCAACGCAACGGTGGTCGCCATTCTCAATATGCATGGCTGTGGAATGTATGTGAGAGGCCATCATAGTCCAGAGCCCACATAAGCCAGAATCGTGATGACGTCAGCCCGGTTATACCCGCTGCACGTGGACTGGACATCCAACCTCTTCGCAACAATACCTCGCCATATATCACTTCTCAACATATTGGGCTTAGCAATGTCGCCCCTAAACAATCGACAAGATATACTGCAACATCTACGAGATTCTATCTCTAATGGTAGCACCATTATTGGCGCTGGTGCCGGTATCGGGCTCTCGGCAAAGTTCATCGAGCAAGGAGGCGGTGATCTAATTATAATCTACAACAGCGGGAGGTTTCGAATGGCTGGGCGAGGATCGCTAGCTGGCCTTATGCCCTACAGTAATGCGAACGATGTTGTACTAGAAATGGTTCGCAATCCCTACTTCAGCAAATTCCATACGCTCATGCGCTTTCATAGGCCAACGAAGTACTTCCCATCGTTAAAAAGACACCAGTGCTTGCCGGTGTCTGTGCAACCGACCCATTTCGGGACATCCAAAGGTTTCTAAAACAGCTCAAGGATCTCGGTTTCGCTGGCATCCAAAATTTCCCCACAGTTGGACTGATTGATGGGCAATTTCGGCAAAATCTGGAAGAGACCGGGATGGGCTACGATGCAGAGGTTGATTTGATAAGGATGGCCCGGGAAATGGACCTCTTGACGACGCCCTATGCATTCAATGTCCAGGAAGCAAAGAAGATGGTAGGAGCAGGTGCCGATATACTGGTCGCGCACATGGGTTTGACCACCTCAGGGTCAATTGGTGCGACATCGGGGAAGAGTCTGGATGATTGCGTGACCTTAATCCAGGATATTAGAGATGCAGCCGTAAACATCAATGCGGATGTTATTGTGCTGTGCCACGGTGGGCCGATTGCGACACCGGAGGACGCTGAGTATGTTATTTCTAGGACCAAGGGTGTTCATGGATTCTATGGTGCTAGTTCGATGGAGAGATTGCCGGTTGAAGAAGCTATTACGAATATCACAAAACAATTCAAAGGGTTAAAGTCGAGTGGATGAAAATAGTGTGTCTCGATCCGGAATGCCGTAGTATAGTATTTCATTCATCCATATGTTGTATCAATACAGAGACCATACTTGAAAACTGTTGATGCTATATTGGAGTCTATCTAAGCAATGATAATCGAAAATACACACCCTTTGACCTAGAGCATGCCTAAAAATATACAAATTAAGTACCTTCTCGAAGGGAATGATGGCTATGGCATCCGACTTTGGCTATCTGCCGGGATATTAGTTTTGTCACTATACTTTGACTATTACTATTCTCCAATGAATCAGAAACAATGGTAAACCTGGCCGGTATGCAATTTCGATCTATTCGGTTGCGAGTATTCTGTCATGTTATAAGGGTATTAGTGACCACAAATTTCTCGAATATGAGCCAACGTAGGCAAAGTATTTTCCTACTATGCATAAAACCCTAGTATTCCCAATTCTAATACTCCTATCGATACACCTCCTTGAGTATTTGAACTGTATTTGAAATGCCATGTACCAGTGGCTACATTATCGATCCGACTAATAGTGGAGGTATGTAGCTAGACATTACTAGTAGGCTACTTACCAGGCGTTCCTTTTAGTCTACTTGTTCTAGACCTATCAATGCAAAAATTCTTCTAGCTCCCTCAATAAGCAATGCTTTATGCAATAAATGCAGTGGCGACAGCTGGGTAAGCATCATCTATCAGCGAAGGATAACGCTATGTGGTTCTGATACTTTAGATAATAATTTCGCATAGAATTTTCTGTCACTACCACTAGTTAGGGGCGATATTGATATAATTGTGTCTATATTTGCTTTTTCGAGGTGGCTATAATAATGTACTAGGTTGGTGTACTCGAACACAGCCCATGCGCCCCGCATCATTAGCAAGGCTAGAAAATTCTCAATTATGACTTGAAGATGAATCATAGTGAATTCTAAAAGCTACGTCTTCTAGATATCTCGTGTGGAGTATACTTTCAACGCTTTACATACAGAACCGCTCTTTCCTAAGATATCTCTTCCTTTCAAGCTCTGGAAGAGGTTTCAATCATTTCGCTCCTAGCGTCTTAAGAGGGAGTTTTGCAAAAATGCTTCGTTGGTGATGCCGTAGAGCTGTTTGAACGTGTCGCGAAACTGGGTCAGGTTTGGTGAGTTTGTATTCGTGACATCTGGGCGCTCCATTCGTATCCAGTGTGACATCTGTGGGCCAACATTCCACACGCAAGCCTATTTCACATTAGTACATAGGAGAGCTATGGTATTTAAAAAATATTAGGTCTATTGTCTCTTATTACTAGTATATCTCGACTACGGTCCGATTGATATTTACTCAAAGGGCCGATTCAAATCCCCATAGTCATTGAATTGATTATGAATAAAAGATGTGGTGAGAGGCGAATCTTGTCTCAGGGAGGGAGATGAGGTGCTGAACTGGTTGATTGAAGATGGCCAGCGGGCCATATTTATGTACATGAAAAAGGGGTATATCAGCTGATATCCAGCGTGATATCCGGCGTGATATCGACCGTGATATCGTACATCGATATCTGATACAGCTCGGCAGACTAGCCGAAAATCCCCATGACAAAAGAAGCAATTGTAATAAGCTCTTTATTGGGCGATTCATTACTGAGCCACATCTTTCAGACGCGAACCAAACACCAGAGGAACCCGAGGACAGAAGATACTGTACACTCGAGGATTCCTAACAATCAAGACCAAAAAACACCAGAAGGTACCATATTCCAAAGACTAGAAGCATGAAAATATAACATTTGCCTGACTTGCCGACCCAAAAAGAAAAAAATTATTCCGGGCTCCACAAGAAGTAATGCGGACGTGGTATGGTCTGCCACGTGAATGCTACTTCTAACGGGCCCATGGATTCTAAGAGCGTTGACAAACTCTTTAGCAAGCCTTTAAGTATGGGGGATGGCTCTCCGGAATCAGAACGAATGCCTGGGAAAAGGTAGTTCTATGATTCACCTGAGGCTGTACAGTCTGCCACATAGAGTGCCGCATTAGCGATCAATTCGGAACTGTCGGCTAGTCTATCGCGTTGTGATGTGTAGTTCTGTGATTGGCTTGAGGCTGTACACCCGCCACATAGAGTGATACAGTGAAAGAAGTCGAAGCGGTCGGTGGAGGGCAGTCTATGATTGACCTGAAGCTATAGAGCTTGCCACATAGAGTGCTGCATTAACAAGCCGAGCCGGAATAGTCGGTAGTATATTGAGATTGAGAGTTGATATGAAGACGCTGTCGCCGTCGCCGTTGTCATCGATAGACCTTATTATGGTGATGTTTACGAGTCTCAAAGAAATGTCACTATCGCTAGATCGAGTGCAGTTATTGCAATTCTTGCGACCTTTTGACGTGACGATGCAATAAGATGCGATTGATCTAAATGTTATGGCGATATATGCGACATTTGAACTAGCGACCGCGACGTTACACGAGTAGTGGACTTTAGGGAGGGCGTAACTTAGAGTGGCTGCAATATGTTGGCTTTGGTTTAAAGTGAAGGGCAAGCCGGGAACTAACATGATAGTAGAATTGAGGTTTACGTGGAGTGAGGGAGGTATAACATGAAAGGATATGTGGTATCGCAAGTTTTGGTGACGGAGGGTAGGCAGATCTTTTTGAACATGAAGTGAAAGTTGGAGTTTTTGGATAAGAGTGTGATGGAGGTAAGAGAAAGAAATTCTGGGAGCTGGGAGAGAGCAGGTTTATATACCTCTAGCGGCCGGCCGCACTACTAGTCCACGTAACGCGGAGTGACAGTGCCCAGGTGCATCAGCAAAAAAGAAATATTTTATGCAAGTGGGTGACCGTAAGCAAGAGGGCATAATAAATGATTCGATAAAGAAGTGGTGAGAATTCTCGAGCTGCCATGGTTTTGCGTTGCTCGTACGACGTTATCCTCTAGTGTCGCGTATCAGGGAGCATCAATTGCTGAGGCAAATATTGATGTATTGAAGGAGGGTAAGTGGCCTGCTTCGGTAGAAGCTAGCGATGGCGAGACTATATAGGCCTGGAAAACAGACCAACTATAATAGGATATTAGAAACATGTGACATCTAGTTATGTAGGCGGGAGGTGGTTAGGGAAAGTCAGGAGAAAGGTCAGCGGAGCTTGAGCTAAAAGCAAATCATTCAACACCACCGTAAATGTCACCATCAAGAGAGTGATTCCAAGAGCCAGTGCTGATGAAGCGTGGAGGCAACGCAGGATAGGATGAGGAGGAGAACGAAGGCTAAAAGATATGATACGATACCGCCTATACTGTCAGAAGACGAAGATTTGGAGTTGTAGATTGGAAAGGGGGGCTTCTGATCTTGGATGATTAGGAGCTGTTCAGTGTTTGTTCTGAGAGGGGACTAGATTGGCATACATGGGCGTCATGAAAGGTTGAAATTCTTCTACAAGGGCTTTGATATAATTTTATCCTTTTGTAGAAGCAGGCAGGCCGAGCGAAACATGGACGTTGGTACCATAAGGACGATCAGTATGGTATACTCAAACACGCGCTCTATTTCCGCTATCCGAATCGAGCAAATTATGGACCGCAAACTCCCGCGGCCCATCAGGACGTGCAATTCGCTCTTAGCGACATCGTACAAAGGCTACAATGCACGACCCACCCCATCGGCTCAATATGGGCCGAGCAGTGCGAATGATCATAACATCACCTGCAGCGTCTCATCGCTCATGCTAATTACCATCATTCTTCGTCGTGCCCATGACGTCAATTCTACATTTCGGTTCCTCACACCACGTCCAAATAATGCATGTCGATTGGCTGAGGACCCGGACAGCAGTAATTCATTCACGGCAGCCCTCAATCTACCTATTTATCATCGATCTTCCATTTACATTGATTTGATGTATGTTCTTATTTAGAAGGTCAGGTAGGGGCAAAATGGTTAAGTCTGTCTCATCTCTCGTCGCGGAATCGTGTAAGCCCCTTCCGCCGATTGAGGACAAGTCGTTCGGCTCCTTCGACAGCTTCGCTAACTCGCGCATTGTCCTCATCGGCGACGCGAGGTATGGTATCCTGAATCCATAGGACGTATGTGAGAAGATGCTAAAGCCACTCGTCTAGCCACGGCACCTCCGAGTTCTACCGCGCCCGAGCCGCCATCACACAGCGCCTCATCGAGTACTACGGCTTCAACCACGTCGCCATCGAGGGCGACTAGCCCGACTACCACATCATCGATAACCATGTCCGCCAGCACCCCAGTTCCAAGGAGAAAACGCTCTCACCCGTGTTCCAGCACTTCCCTGAATGGATGTGGCGCAATGAGGAGATGCAGGGCTTCGTCAATTGGCTTCGTGCGTACAACGAGGGGGAGCTGCTGGCTAAGCGTGCGGGAGTATACGGGCTGGACTTGCACAGTATGGGGACCTCGATCAAGGCCGTCATCTAGTATCTCGAGAATGTCGATCCGGATCTAGCTAAAGAAGCGCGCAGGCGGTACGGCTGTCTAGAGCCCTAGATCGAGGATCCGGCCATCTACGGCCGCGTCGCTCTGCACAAGGGGGATGCACCGTGCGAACACGGCGTGGTGAAGCTGCTGCAGCAGCTGCTTGAGAAGCGCATCGAGCTGTCGTCGCAGCCCCAAGACGGCGAGGGCTTCTTCGACGCCGAGATGAACGCCCGCCTGATCCGCGACTCGGAACGCTACTACCGCTCTATGTACTGGGCCGGCGACGAGTCGTGGAATCTGCGCGACGTGCACATGTTTGAGACGCTGCGCCGGTTGCTCAAGGCCAAGGGCGGCAGGGCGGTCGTCTGGACGCACAACTCGCACTTGGGCGATGCGCGGGCGACGGGCATGGGCCAGAGCAGGGACGAGCTCAATCTCGGACAGTTGTGTCGGGAAAATTTCACGGCACCTGGTGAGGTGTCTATCATCGGCATGGGCACGCACGACGGCGAAGTCGCCCCGGCGGACGCGTGGAACGAGCCCATGCAGGTTATGGCCGTCAACCCTTCGCGCAAGGACAGCTACGAGCGCATCATGCATGACACCGGCATCCCTTCATTCCTGCTCGATATGAAGCCCGGCTCGGTCAGCGACGAGGCCCGCAAGGCGCTGGAGGAGCAGCGACTAGAGCGCTTCATCGGCGTCATCTATCGGCCGGCGACGGAGAGATAGAGTCATTTTGTCAAGTCTAACTTGCCGCAGCAGTTTGATGCGTATCTATGGTTCGACCGGACTTCTGCTGTGCGCCCGCTCGAGATTGAGCAGCATCATGAGGGAATCTCGCGCGGGGAGACGTATCCGTTCAGTATGTAGGCTCCGCGAAGGGGTTGGTATAGGACGTGGGGAGGTTGCCGCTGGTGGGGGTGTTTCTGTGGGTTAACAATGCTGGTCAGTGTTGCGAATCCGTGGAGAGGTTCTAGCTAGAGCTCCATCTCCCTTCTTAAGCGCAGGTCAAAAGAATAAGGAGATGGTCGGAGGATACGTCGATGTAGCCTCATACCCCCCTCCCTAACCCCTTCTTCTTTTTACACTTCCGGTCCGCGGACTATTATTCTATTATTCCCCCACAGCATAGGCCCGGACAAAAATGAGGTCCGGGCAAAAATGATACCCGGCGCCAGACTCGCAGGCCCAGATATCGATGCCTTTTTTGCTGTCTTACCTAATTGGGAAGGTTGGAGCATGGAAGGGAGATTGGAGCGGGCAGCTAGGTTGCTTCCTTTGGGCTAAGACGTCTTGTCAAGCTATTATAAACTATCCACCTGAGGAGTGGAGGAGCGACATTGGGGCAGGCCAGATTCATTCTGAATGGAATCTTGGCTGAGAAGACTACAATTGGTAGCGCGTCCTGTTCACTGTATATGTACATCTGCATGTCCCACATCGATTCTTCGTCACGCGAGCATTGATGGAGCGCAGGAAGTCATGCCATCTAGCACGAAGAGAGCGCCAGCATGAATATAAGATTCTTAAGCATCCAATATCTATCCTGACAATGGGGAATGACGGAGAATTAACTAGCGGTCATGTTGCAATAGATCACTCAATCTCCGCTTGAGCGCCTCCGGGTAACTCGGTAAGCCCTGACATTAGTTAGCGCCTGGAGCCAACAAAGATAATATGCACGTAGTATGACTTACATTCATCAATTGGCTCGACCACCGTCGGCTTGATTGTGCATCTGTTGGCCTGCTGCGTACTCTGCGTCTCCAGCTGCGGACAGTTGACCCCACAAAAGGCATCCATGGCCTTCTGCAGCGAATCCCCCTTCCAACCGAAGAGGTAGTCTGCGTGTGTACCATACCCAGTCTTATCACCCATACTGAAGACGAAAGGCTGGCTACCGTCCTCGGGCCACTCGTTCGGATCGTTGAAAGAGGACGTGTCCCAGGCCACCTCATACAGGACCTGTGGGATCTTGACTAGAAGCGCGTCAGAGAAACATATCGCTTCCCAACCTCCAACAATCAACTTACCCGGATGCGTCTCAGGACACGGTCCGCCAACCTGCCCATTCAACTACAATAACTTGTCAGCTCCTCTTTTCATCCCAAAAAAAAAAAAAAATTCATCGGCAGGCTTACCGAGTACGCAACATGACTCTTATGATCCGGACTATCTACATTGACCCCATCCCAACAGGTCGGGAAGAAATGATTCGCCCTAATGCCCCCGGGACACGGCCTGTTCGGCAGATATCTAGTATCCGTGCCCATACCTGGCGCCCCCGAGCTATCCCCCGTAAAGTTCTTGTCCCAGCACCGGAAACTCAACTGCTTGGCATCATTGTCGTCGAAGTCGGTCCGACGCCCCGGGTCTCCGACTAGCATGCGGAAGCCGGGCTTGAAGGCCGTCACTGGTGTCTTCATGTCATAGGGAGGGATGTAGTAGACTGTTATGCCGCCGTTGGCCGGCTCTAGGAATTGGTTGGCGAACATAGGCACCCGTTTGTACGTTCCGTTGCGGGCGCGGAAGTAGAGGACCGCCGTCCAGTAGTTTGAGAAGTCTGTAGAGAATTGCGGTTAGGTGGGGTTTGGGCGGGTGGGGTGGCATGGGTGAAAGATACCCTCTGTGAATGTGCAGGTGGTGCAGGTTGCCATGGAGGGAAGGTCCAGCGAATAGTCCATTTCGGCGGCAAAGGCATTCTAAACTTCGTTAGAGGGGAGTGGTGGACGGAAGGGAATGATAGCATACGCCTCCTACGATCTGATAAATGCGTCAGTTTTTGGTTTAGGGCTAGGTAGATTCGGTGTTTACCTGATGAAGATGGGCAGCAGGCGTCTGGCCGGGCTGGACCAAGCTGTCACGGATGAGAAGGTACTCTGGGCTGAATTTCGTAATTACTTACGGGTCAAGGCGATCGATAACAAGTTGCGAACAAGAGAATCGCAACATAGCATGGGACGGTGCGGCAAGCGCCGCAGCGATTAGTGTTCTCCAGTGCATCCTTGAGACGGCAATAACGCAATAAGGAATGTAGAAGAAAGAGTATGTACATTGAACGCAGATGGTTCGGGATAATGTTTATATGTCTCAAGCCACACGCATGTTAATCGAGGATCTGTTTTGGACGCTCCAATATCCATCCATAAGCGTAGAGGGCGAGAATGCGGGAGATAGGACGCATGGTTTTGCCATACTTTGACAAGATCCTCAGCAATAACGAGTACCATTGTACTGATATTACTCCGGTTGCGCGACACGAATCCGGTGTCGCGGAAGGTTACACAGTATTTATGAGGCGCGTGCGTAGATTGAGCCGCGGCTTGGTCATATATCGCACATGTTATAGTTCCTGCAGCTAGGTGCGGTGAAGTCGAATCCCTGCCATATTTCAGCTCAAGAATGACTTTGAAAGGATGAACCGAGAAAAAGGTGCGGGTAATCATGCGGGGGGCGGGGAGTTGGGCATGCTTCTGCAATCTTCATAACGTGCTAGATATTGTGTAGGCCCCTGTATCGTGCAAGATCGCTCTCCTATGATGAACTGGTTTCACACGTCCCACAATTCAATATTTAAGATCATATTTGGGGTTATTCCCAGAGCTCTTCAGTAGTAATTTACTTTGCCAGTCTATATCTCATTGAGCTAGTCGAGATACGAGTAGGGAAACAGACATCCAAGGCCGCAGAACGGTGCTTGGATTATCCTGCAGGACTAACTGGGACTGGGGTACTGGAGTTGATTCATGAACTCTACATCGCCCCAACCTTGAACATCCAAGGCTCTTTCCTGTAGAGCCACTTTCCAGTCGGCGTTGTCGTCTGGTTTACTCCCTCTGTCCAGTACGGATTAACAAATGCTACACCACTATATGATTTACCGCTAGAAGACGTTAGTCCGACTATCTCGATTTACAGTTTCTCGATGACTTACTCTTGCGTCCATGCTCTCCGCACAGCAACCAACCCTTCTTGAAACATAAAGCTAAACCCCTGCGGTCTTTCCGGCCCTTGGCTCGGGCAATATTCGTACAACGCCGTGATCGCGTAAAGCCAAAAGTACGTATTCGGAATTACACAATCGGCTTCCTTTTCGAGCCCAGGGCGTGTATCAGCAACATGGAAGCTGAGATTTGATTGGGCCCCTTCGACAAGCGGATCTGCCTGGAAGGCCGTGAAGTCGGTTACCGTAAAGCTGAAATTTGAGGGTGCGACTTGGCGGGGAGAGACGGCGGCAAATGGTGAGCCTAGAGCTAGAGTGGAAAAGAGAAGAGCGGAAAGCGTAGCAGAGTACATGATGTTTGATGTGGGGCTTCGGTCAGCAGATGTGGGGAGAGGCTGGAATAAGATTTCGCTCCAATATGATAAGACGAGAAGTAGGCGGAAGGGCAGCTTCACGTATACGTTCAATCCCTGGCAGGCCTCGGCTCGAAGGTCAGTGAATGTTCCAAAGCGACAAGTGACCGTACAACATCTCGATAGCAATGTAGTGCGGCGGTTCGGGACTTATACTGTGGTTGGAGTGTTTCTAGATTGCCGCCGATATGCCAAGGTTGTCCATATAAGGCAATATGGGCTGCATTGGCTAAAGCGCGGATCGATACCGCGCCAACGGTGCGTCGGAGTGTAGATGGCATTGTGTAATCCAGAAATGTCGGCCTGTGTAGTTTTGCAGGCCCAAAGGCCTACCCAGTCTATATCATGCATATGAGATGTGCATTCTAGAAGCGCACAGCTTTCCTTATCTGAGGAACCCCCTTTAAGGCGCACGTAGGATGGGCAGAGGTTGCATTAGGCCGTAATTAGTATTTGAGAAATGATCAAATTAGTAAGACAAGGCGTAATTTACGATTCAGCGGGAATGATAGATTAATTGCGTTACGGGAACGTGGACCAGGCACGTGAGTGCGGACAAAGATGCCGCGCTGACATTCCGTCTCTGACCACGGAGTTTAGTCGCGCGCGTCTGATTGCATCCGCAGGTTGTTAAGAGGCCCTTCGGCTAGACCTCGACGACGGGCACGGCTCTTATATTTCGCATTGCGTTCGATCTTGACTCTCTCGTAGTAATGAATAATAGACGGAAGACGGCGGAGATTGCGACATGCTCCTCGTGAGTGGTGGTGGTGGGGATGCCAATGCTTGGACTGGCTACACCATGCCAAGCATCACCGAAATCTTCTGGCGATTTTACGGAACAAGACGCCACGAGCACCTAGATTGGCTGACTATTTTCCAAAACCCATTGCTTATCTCTGCAACCATATGGGTAAGGAACAATAGACCAGACTCGAGGTGCCTAGAAGTTTGACGTCATACTGATGTGCTGTGCTTTGACTAACAAGGTCATGAATTCCACCGCGGTTTAGTTGGAAATCAACTCTTTCCTTTCACTCTACTTCCGACAGTCCCATTTTTAACTCGAAGAGTATAAGCAAAAGGTTACTCACAGCTCAGATATGGCATCCGCTAGTCGTCTCCTGCGGTCGACGATCGCAAGGCCTGGCGCCTTACGAGTCTACCAAACTAAACTCCTACCATCTTCTTCTCGTGCATTCTCGGCTACTAGGCCCATCTTCTCGTCCCAGCCAACAATCATGTTGGAAGACAAACCTAATGGCTTTGGCTTCGTCCGGCACAACCCACTACCCGCGAAACCCCGACAAACTAGCGTCACCGAAATTCGAGGCCCATATTATTCAGTCATGGGACTCGGATATCTAAAAGATGTCCTCGATACCATGGGGCCGCACGTAGACGGCCTCAAGTTCGCTGGCGGCTCATTCTCGCTCTTCCCCGAGGATCAGCTCCGCAAACTAATCGACATTGCCCACTCCTACGGTGTTTACGTCAGTACAGGAGGCTGGATCGAACACGTGCTTACACAATCCGATGCCGTTGAAGCAGTCGACAAGTACCTTGCCAAATGCAAGGATGTCGGCTTCGACGTGATTGAGATTAGCACGGGTTTCCTGTCGCTGCCGCCAGATGACTGGCTTCGGCTTGCGCAGCAAGTCATGGATGCTGGCCTCAAACCGAAGCCTGAACTTGGGATTCAATTCGGTGCTGGCGGAGACACCGAGGCGGAGGACCTCGAGAGCATGGGTACTTCTGATCCGAGTAAAGTTATCAATATCGCAAAGCGCTTCGTTGATATGGGTGTGGAACGCATGATGATTGAGTCTGAAGGTATCACTGAGAACGTTAAGAGCTGGCGTACCGATGTCATTCAAGCCATCTTGCGAGATATCCCCATGGAGAAGGTCATGTTCGAAGCGGCGGATCCGAAGGTGTTCAACTGGTATATCCGTGAATTCGGAGTAGATGTTAATCTTTTCGTTGATCACAGTCAGATTGTGCAGTTGAGTTGTCTCCGGCGGGGCATTTGGGGTATGGCGGATACGTTCGGGAAGATTACAACTTACAGACCTGAGCGTAAGTAAGTGTTGAGGGGGTTGGTGTTGTTCAAAGCATTTCAGCAATGGATTGAAGCATGATTGCTCGCGGGGTTCTAACCTATAGCCCTCGGATGGATGATTTACGTTACATAACTACCGCTTTGCTTGGGGCTCCCGTCATGAAATCGGCGGCTTAGGAACATTGTTACACAGAAACCTTCACTGGAATTGCAATCGGTACTCGCAGCAGTGTTTTCATATTCAATAATATTTGGCGATGTAGTGTTGAGTTACGCACTAGCATGTTCATGGTGGAGACTGGACCAAAGCCAGAGTTCCAGAATTTAGCAGACATTTTTATCCATCGAACGTACTGCACTTCTTATCAATTTAAGCCCCATGTTCATCGCAGCAGAAGCTAGGACAATGAGGACAACATGCCAATGAATATTTTGTCCGAACCGTTCCATCGCTCCTAGATTCCCCCGCCGTGGAAGATGCAGAACTCTAAACGCTTGTTTCGAGTCTATCATCATAATCGACTATAGGAGACTAGAGCCTTCTAGAAATCCGGATCGCGGGGGCTCTGGGCTACAGCGGAGGACGTGACATGTACTCGTTCCTCATAGAATCGCAGTGCCAGCGTCTTGGATAGCCCGACACATATCATTCACTGCTGGAACGCTAACATATTAAACGCAGACAATTTGCAGGCCCCGGGCTCCTAGTCCATTTCCTGAAAAATCAGTACGAAATATTCTATCTCGGTTTTGAGCAGCACAACGGAGAAGATCATCAGCAGACAGAAGTTGTGTCGAAAGCTCGCAAAGTAACGCTCTCTAACTTTCCCAGCTCATTTTAAGAGGATCGCATTTAGCTTCCATACCTCGCATAAGTCTGGGCGGGACGAATATTGAGTGACAGAAGTACATCGCACGACATGCAAATGGGAAAAAGTCATTAACATCTTAGAAGATAAGGAGTTTGGAATATATCGTTCAGTATCCGAGATGGATCTGCTGAATGAGTCGTATTTTGAGGATGGGTATGCCCATGAGCTTTGAGTTGAAAAAGGAAAGTGAGCAAGTCTAACAATTAGTTACCTGGCTGACACATTTAGATACTTGTTCCCGTTCCGAGTTTTTGCTTTGATAATTTTCAGTATGTTCGCAAATTGCAGACGAGGAATGTAGGCACAAAACTGGAGAAGATGATGCTTTTGGAGAGTCTGCATTGAATAATATATTATTGCTAGATCAAAGCGGAAGCGACAGGTTGGAAGAAAATGAAGTTTTCCACTAACGCAACAATAATGATCCGTATGAGGACGGAAGAGATTTGGAAAATGAAATGCCATCGGGTGGGTTGGATGGATGGTTAGAAACAAGAATGTATCAAAGGAAGACGATAGGAGATTAAAGCATAGAGGATGGTCTATGATATCTTATTTAAATATGCCACGGGATCTTGAGGAGGTATTGCTAGAGGCTAACAACACATGTAGATGGCAATGTAAGAGACCTATTGATGAGCAACGTGCTTGTAAGACGGTTAATCCAACCTTGGATAAAGTTATAGTTATCTACTAATTTCTGAATACCAGTCACTAGCTACAGCTACAAAATCGATAATTAGGCTCTCCAAAGGGCCAATAGCGACATCGATATCGAACTCTTCGAGGATGACATCCATTCTGTGGTGTAGTTGAGTCATAAAACTCTTGTTAGCTTCCTCAGGTGCAATTCTATTAAGCCTGTAATCTATGTTATTCTCGAGGATGCACTAGGGTGGGTTCTTGGGTAGATCTTCGGCGATCTACCTATTGAGTTCAACAAGCACTTTGAGGGTCCGGGCAAGCGGCCCCTCTGCGCTTTGAAGATAAGCCTCGATCCTAGGCTTGTATAGAGTATGGATAGTGGTGTGATGCCTGGGGGCGTCTTTGTTCTCCTCTTGCACCCAAGCTGCCATGATTACCGGAAGATTCAGGGCGAATATTTTCACAAGACTCTCTACTTTGGCATACGTGGCATCAATTTGATTTACCTGTATTCCGTAGAGGTAGCAAACAGCACCTTCTTGAGGATATACTAAGAGAGACAATGTAAGTTGCAAAAAACTATCTGTCTGGTGGTACCTTCATCTGGTGTTACAACACAAAACAAAAACTTATAAACTTCTAGGTTTGATGTTGCAATTTCAAGTCTATCGAATGACCCAACTACTCATGACCCATATTCACCTTCTGGGACTATAGCCTTGACTTGTTGCCCTGGTTGTTTAGATGGTTCAAAACGTCTTCAGCGCATTCCGCCACGAGCCTAGCCGAGTCAGGGGATGTAGGACGAAGTATGGCTCTCTTGTTGGGCGGACTCGGCGTCTTGATTCGGATTGATGCCGACGAGGGAGCGATGGCTTGCTAACACCGATGCTCGGAGGTGCCATATTGTCCTACTAGACATGGGCCTACAATCTTAAGTCATACTACTAACGAGAATTACGAGCTTTGATGAGAATAATAATGCCATGAAGTGGAGTTCCCGCTTTCCCTTCTCGGCGCTCATCATCTAATAGCCTAGCAAACACCTTTAGGCTATCATGTGGCGGCGCGGCAAAGACTTCCTTAAGCCAGAGGTTATGTATATTGTGTTTTTTGAAGTACACATCGACTGTGTCGCTAGAAGTGATCTTACCGGCAGATAAAAAATTCTTATATTTCAAAAGCTGTCATCGTGAGTCGGTTAGAGACAATCATCTCTCCTATTCCGCGTTCAAACAAATGCATCGTAAACGAATTCCAAATGAGATATCATTGCCCAGATATGAAGTTCTCACACACTAAAGAAAGAAATATAGAAAAGTTCTGAAGCATATGGATTGATGAGAAGACAGAGAGCAAACACATTAGCGGCAAGATGGCACTGTTAGAATCAATCAGTGTTAGGGTACAATTTAACCGTGTGTATCTAGAGACATCCTCTGTAAATGTACCGCAAAATCTCGAAGAAGGGTTTCGGAAGACTGACTAGCCAAGAGGAGTAGGGTAGTAAGAGTCTTGCTAATAAACAATATGCTGATGAAACAGCTGATTTGGGCTTAGAAATATTTGTGGGAATGTAGAGCTATTTGTAACAATTGAGATACGCATTTTTCAGTCTCGAATAACTATTCCGAGTCTTGCTTTTGGAGACAACAAGGATTCCCCGCACCCCACACTTGGGCGCATAAAGTCAGGAACAGCCCCACATTCTCCGCTTGATATCCACGCCTACAAGACGAAAACGAAAGCAATTCATAGCCACATGCCAATCAAAACCTAAATCAAAACGGCACCAACCGAGAACCAAGCTCGCCGAAAGATGTCACAGTCACCCATGAATCAATTCATAATATTCCTAACATTGAACCCTATCTTCCTCATCTCTCTCCTCCTGGCTATCTTCCTCATTCTATACGCTCTATGCACAAGGGATCCACGACGCGCACACCTCCCACCTAAAGTTCCTGGCTGGCCATTAATCCACCAAACCTTCCTCCAACAAACTGACAACACGCCACCCCTCTTGCAGAAATGGGGGAAAGAGTATGGCGAGGTGTTTAGGACACGGGCAGGGAGTACGGATTTTGTATGGCTGAATAGCAAGGAGGCGGTTAAGGAGCTATTCGATCGGAGGAGCGCGGTGTATAGTAGTAGGCAGCCGATGCCCATGGCGTTTGGGTGTGCGACGTGTGTACTTCCCATCCTTATTGAAGATATCGTATGAGGGTTTGTTGTACAAAACTAATGGAAGTAGGGGTGGAAAACGCATCACATTTGCGCCGTATGGAAAGCAGTGGCGAGCATCGAGGCAGATATTTCATAAAGTAAGAACATCTTCGTAGTATGTGTCGTAGGATTTGGCGTTCAGGATTAGCGATCTGTGCTCATGGAAATAGGTCCTCACGCCCAAGATGGCTGCAGATTATTCCGTAATTCAGCTTTTCGAGTCCAAGCAGCTGAGCGTCGATCTCCTGGATAGCCCGCAAGACTTCTACATGCACAATCGGCGCTACGCAGCAAGCGTAATCATGCAAGTCACCTACGGATGGCGGATCCCAAAATGTATTTACTTACCCTATCATGCTTCGATGTGTATCTACATACACTCAATGGGAGGCAGCATCGTGTAATTCCAGGAAACTAACGAATGACAGGGGACTGCCCCGAAATCCACCGTATCTTTGAAGTCTTAGGTCGCTTCGTCCAATGCCGCAAGCCCGGTCAATGGCTGGTTGACGTTTACCCCTCTCTTGCAAAGAATCCTATATTTAACCTAATCTCTGCGTGGCAATCTGTGGGGAAAAAATTTCACGACCTCGATGACGCAACCTGGATGACATTCTGGAACCAGATGAAGCAAAAGATCGTCTTGGGTACAGCACCGCACTGCTTCGGAAAAATCCTGCAGCAGAGTTATGAAAAACAGGGATTGAGCGAGAGTCAGGCTGCTTGGATATGCGGCGGATTGATCGAGGCGGGGAGCGAGACCACGAGTGCCACTCTAAACAACTGCATATACATGATGCTCTCGAATCCAGCATGTATTCTTGCCGCCCAGTCAGAACTCGACGCCGTCGTTGGGCTCAACCGCACACCGACCTTCGAGGATGAAAAGAATTTGCCGCTCATTAGAGGTATCATCAAGGAAACGATGCGTATGCGTCCGATCAACAAGTTTGGGAACAATCACTTCAACGTCGAGGATGATTGGTACAAAGGATTTTTCATCCCAAAGGGCAGTATTGTGATGGCGAATTGGTGGGGCATTCATTACGATGAAAAGTACTACTATGAGCCGGACAGGTTCCTGCCGGAGCGCTGGAGGGACTACGAATATAGTGCTGCGCAGGCAGCAGCCCTGGGAGATGGAACGAAGAGGGATCATTTGAGTTACGGCGGTGGGAGACGGATTTGTGCGGGCATGCACGTTGCGGAGAAGAGCTTGTTTATCAATGTTGCAAGGCTGCTCTGGGGATTCGATGTTGGGCATGCGAGGGACGAGATGGGGAGGGAAGTCAAGTTAGATTTTTCGACCAAGAGTCTGCAAAAGGGAAGTTCTTCCGTCACGAGGCCGTTCAGGTGTAGCATCAAGCCTAGGAGTACGGAGAGGGAGGCGATTCTGAGGGAGGAGTGGGCGAGGGCGAAAGAGGAGGGCATCAGCTTTGAGCACATTACTTGGTCTGTATAGGGTATCTATATGCAAGATATTTTGTAGTTGAATTGTTACTTAGTAGGATGAAATCATCGGTAGAACACAAAAGCCTATGTTCGTCGCGAGGAAGCAATGCTCTTCAGACGAGGGATGCAACTCGGGGTGAATTGAATACCTTGTGACGCGGCTTGGCGCGACGTCATGGAGTGCCGCGCCTTGCTTGCGTTGTCCTAGTCAGCCTCCACCTCTCACTCCACCTCAGCAGCACGATAGTGTGCGTGCGCAGACACACCTATTCCTTTCGGTGAACTATATTTAGCGCTATATTGTTTATTTCTGCATATTTTTTTCTATTCTCCATATTCGTCTATTCGCTCACTCCTTCATGTCGAGCGTGAATGCATCGAAGCAATCCCGGTCCATCCTCCGCCATCGCGCCTCGTCAGCGGCTACACACGCGCTGAACCCTCCGCTCGAAAACGGCCGCAAACAGAAATCACCAAACTCGTCTCGATGGGGCGTCAAGTTGACACAAAAGCGGGCGCAACGCCCACAAGGGCGACGGAAGCCTCTGCGGCAGAAGCAGATGGCGCTGAAGGCTGCAGTGGCTGAGGGCGATGCGTTGGTAGTCGTGGCCCAGCAGCTCTCGCTAGGAATACTAGCCCTGGCTGATGTCTTCACTTCGCTGTCGGAGCTCCTAGTACTGCCGAACAAAGCCGCTCTTCGATCGTCTCGTGCAAGAGCTCGAAAGCGACACATCTGACCCCAAAAGCTCGAAAATCACCAAACCCCGGCCGTCTCCCTCTTCTTCACCCTCGATCCCTTCGCCCAAGACTGCATGTCTCCCGACCTCGCGTTCGAGCTCCAGCCCTTCCACTACCATAACCAAGGACGGATCCGCAACGATCTCTATGCGCTGGTCCTTCAGGCTATATTGTGGAGCCAAACCATAGGGAAGACAGCCCGTCCGATTCTTCGCCGCCTCTTAATGGCCTTCCCCTGCCCCTGCCCCTGAAACACTATCCCATGCGTCCTTTAACGACGTGCACGCTATAATCAGTTTTCTCGGGCTGGGCGCTATTCACTCGAGGCTACCGGAGTTGGCAGTAGTGTAGATGCCAGCACCGCCTTCGCCGGAGCGGAGGTATGACAAGCAGAACTATCCGCGTCTCAACCCCAATGCAAATGTCAAGGGGAAAGAATTGCTTGAACCGGACGACGAGCGAGAGCACTGGGAGATTGGCCATCTCCCGGATATCCATCCGTATGCTCTCGATAGCTGCCGAATATTCTATCGCGATACCTTAAGAAGCGTCAGTGAGGATGTGGAAGGAGTTGAGCTTGAATGGAAGAGAGTAGTCCTCTAGATAAAGACCTCGACCATACCTAAAATGGAGGAGGAAAGATAGCTGGGAGTATGATCCATTAACTGGGCATCGAAAGTGCGAATACTCAGATAGATCTAGAAGATACTTCAAAATAGATATTCTGAAATACTATGCTTAGGTAGCCATCTTTAGTGCAAGTAAACTAGATTCCTTTCACCGGTCGGTCCCGCAACTTCCCATCATTGTCCACCCTTATTCACCGATAATGTCTGTCCTTGCAGGCTAACAAAAGTGATATCTTTAAGATCCATCACTACTAAAGCAAATCACTAGTCAGGCATTAACCTATAAATTTACTTTTGACAAGGGCTGTAGGCAACGTTGCTACTGGCACCCGAGCACGTGTTTATCACGGTCAAGCTTATACTGCGTCACCAACTACTTTTAGGATTCTTATACGCGACGTGCTCTTAATCTTTCCGCCTAGAACACTTTTACTCTCAATTTCCAACTGCATTGGGGCCCATTGAAAGTGCTCCATATATTAGATTATCATAATTGGCCTTTCCTGCCTACTACCGGGCTAGTACAACATCAACTCTGATCATTTACCACCCTCATACCCGGAGCTTCTATTTACCTCCCGAGGTCGTCAGCAATGCCTGCACACGAACAAAAGGCTACTAATGACGCCCCTGCTTCCAGCAAATTCTCAAAGATTACAAAAAAGACTCCGAAAGATGCGTATATTCCCTACATTACATGCCAACTGACCGATTCATAGGCCAACTCACCGTCAAGCTCAATCAGCCCACAAGTGCCATAACCATCGCCACCAAGCCAGCAAAAATCTAGAACTGTTACAAGAAGCGCAACAGCGTTCGCAAGAAGGTCAGCGACAAACTCGGAAAGCACAACGGTGCCCGTACTATCTATACGGACATGATTGTGCGCGTGACAGTCCAACGACGCCGCGATGCTGGGCTCACCTCCGTCAAGAGCTTCGAGGCACCGCTTAATTAGACATATTGTCTGGTTGTCTTGTCGCATCCTATCGCCGAGCTTAAGACCGAACATGGCAAGGCTACGGTCTCACCGCCTTTCGATCCGCCTACTCACGACTCGTGCCGTTAGTTTAGTGATGGGGATATTTCCTATGAAACACCTAAGGGGCAGTCCGGATTCGCACAAATATGGGTTAGAGGGTATTGTACCAGATCACGTGTATGGCCTTCATACCAAGCAAGTCAGTCCTGAGGGTCTGCTCTTGCCGTCCGACATTCCTCAAGATGCTCGCCTGAAAGCTCAGATTCATGCTCAGGCCGGTTGCTGCTCGGGATGCCGCCTAGAGCGACTAGGAAGAGGATGTCTAGATTTATATAGAGGATGATGATTTGCAATTTGCATAGATCTTTGAGGCTAGGAAACGGCGCATTCCCAAGTCTGTAAGTGCCGTGAGCCGTCTTCGGAGCTTGGACATTCCATATTTGGCTATAGCTCCTCCGCCGCTATAGCATCTCCTTCGCTTATTGGATGTGGCATGGAGGATACTGCTGGGCCGGAAGATGTTGAGGGTATTAGGGACGGTGCTGTCTCCTTGGAGACATCCCTAGTCCCTTCAATCTCCCTTTCATAGGTCAAAGATAGTATGCAGGATAATGGTCGACTAGAAGATATAGAAGGTGCTAGCAAGAATGGTAGGTCTAGAGAAGTTGCTGCTTCTCCTGTCGTCGCTTCTCCGTCACCTGAGGATGGCATTCAGGACATGTGTTCATTGGAGGATGAAGAGCGGGATACGAACCATGCTAGTTTCGGGATTCAGGCTCCCACCCGTTCTCCTCCACTAATATTTTCTGAAGCAGAATATGGGCCATCCGATAGCGATAAGGCTAAAATAGTTCTTGAATTCTGCAAAGGGATCTAGATAATGGTATTAGACGCAGCTATGACGGCAATTACTTGGTCTGAGAAGTAAAGATCAAGCCAGAGAAGCTTGAGAAGGCTAGATGAGCCGCTCCTCTCTATTCTACCCAAGGAGCCTTGTCGTGACCTTCTATATAGTCGCGCCCGATGGGCCGCCACAGTAGCCACCCGCTGAGGTCCTCACTAGCCAACTCCTTCCATCTTTCACTCGGATTCTCATTCTCTACATCTGCGGGGATTATCTCGATGGCCCCCAACCCGCACCTCTCGTATGCCCCTTTAGCACTCGGAAGAGAACTCACAACCGTCTCAATCCCGAGCTCATCAGCCTTATCTATTCCCCATCTTATCAGCATTCTACCCACACCTCGCTTCCTATACTGAGTATGGACAACTATGGAGAGGAGATCTATTTGCGTAAGTGCGTCTCCCCTGCAGAAAGGAAAAATTCCAAACACTAAAAGAAATGGTCTTACCCATATGCCTTCCCGTCACCCTTGCCGCTAGGAACGCCCACAACCCATTGATAAACCGCTCTGCGAACTCCCGTTCCACACTCCCCTCGGGGTACCACGTTGCTTGCACCGGACTAGCTTCCCCTCCGCCCTCATTCACCTCCCATATCGCGGTCCCGACAATTTCGTAGCATCCGGCTACTTCTTCTTCGCCGTCTTTGCTTAATTCGGTATCTGTATCTTCGACCTTTAGATAGAATCGCTTACTAGGATCGTGTTTCCTCCAAGCCTCAGTAATCCGTGCCTTCTGCGTCGCAATAGCGAGGTCTGGAGTCGAAAGGTGCGGTCGGAAGTGCTTTAGCTGTGGGTTGTAGGGTTCTTGCCACCCTGCGTAGTCCATGGGTACTATTTTGGAAAAGTCCTTTTCGTCAGTGACGAGGGAGATTTGGAGTGGCATAGTGTTTGCTTTGTTTTGTTTCGCTACGGCTTGGATAGGATTTTCTTGTCGGATTTTTTGTGCGGGTATACTGTGATTTGTTTCAAGGATTTCTCGTAGTTTTTGTGCGGAATATATTGGGGCGTTTTTGGTGTTCTCTATTAGATGTTCTTGTGTACTTCTTGAGGGGTATTTTATGGGCTTGTTGCTGGGTGTCTTGTGGGTAATTTTATTTGGTTATTTTGTGGGATGTGGTTTAATTTTGTTCCTTTTGAAAGTGCAGTGTATGGATTGGGATATATGAGGAAAGGATGAATTGTTTCCTTTATCTAGCGTTGGGTGTCTAGATGATACATGATGGTACAGGGTAGGATGGTGGTAGATTTCCTATCACGGAACAAATGCGTCTACCCCGCATTTCTGTGGATCCTCCAAAGCTCGATAATGTTTTTATGGCGGGTACTGCGGCTAGAACATTTTTCTGATGGCTTTGAGCCAATCAATGGGTTTTGAAGGAAGCATATCACAATGTATGGATGGTTTAGTCCCTATTCCATTTCGTAGTGTACGATCCAGCTGCGACGCCTCCATCAATTTGACATCAGGCCCACTCTACGTCGTCGTCATAGCTTGCTGATCCGTAGCCACCGAACGAATTGAATACTTTGGGTCTCCCTCTGCTGTCACGTGCTCTGATCCTTGTTCTACATCTTCTCCTTTCGTCTCAACGCCGTCGTCTTCAAGCTCCGCAGTCCATCTCATCGCCGGCACAATCCCTGCATCTTTTCCGTGATTTGCACCAAAGAAGCGTGCGAGTCCCACCACGCCAACGACGATATAGCATATCAGGACCGCGCGCGTCGCCATCCGTCCAGCCACGGGATCCAAATCCTTCGCCCATACAGACCCCAAGTAGATGCCTAGTCCCACTAGAAACGCACCCATGGACGCATTTAAGAGCTCCGGTGGGACAGAAAGTATAGCGCACGAGTAGAAGCTCGCATTCTTCCATCGCTGGTCCTCCAGAAATTGGATGATTTCTCGCTTGATGGTAGCTCTCTCTACTACGTTCGGGTTCTTCAGCCGGGGCCGGATGGTATTGTCGAAGGATGCATAGGCGGCTTTTGATGAGGGCTTGCTCGGCCAGTCCTTGACGTCGTCGGCGGTTGCGAGGGCGGTGAGCATGCGCTGGATCCGTGTGGAGAAGAAGACGGATAGGTAGCCAAATACTAGGTTGGTAATGAAGGCGCCTTAGGCTGTCCAGTGGACTTTATTCAAGTCCGGCAGGGTGAGCGCGGTGATAGCGACCTAGGCTATGATTGCACCTGTGACAACGAGGCTGTTGAAGTCGCTGACAAAGGCGTGCTTGAAGGCGAGTGGGTCCGAGTTGGCGGAGAGGGCAGACCGCTCCACTCTATCCATTGTGCGCAGAGTCGCGGAGAAAACGGTCACGGCTATGAGGTATTTAATCGTGCTATTCTCTTCCGTAATACGCCGCGAGGCAGCATGACCGGCAATTCTACTGTAGATGGGGAATCCGTTGAGGGGATCGCGCAGGGGCCGTAGTCTGTTCCGGATTATGGGGATGAGCGATAGTAAAGACATGAGGCGACGAAGGCGTGACGCTATGGTAGCAAAGAATTGAAGTGACAAAAAGGCTTACTTATGACTTAATGGAAATGAACAAGAGTAATGGCAGATTACGCACGGTTCTTGTTATGCGATGGCGATGCTCGACATTGTGTAGCTGAAAATCTCGGTATTTAACTACCCCGAAATAGCAGAGTCTAGTGCGCCATCCGCGGTGGCTATCTTAATATATGTCTCGAACTGCTAAAGACTACTGGTAGAGTTGTGCTGGGAACTGACTGCCTTATGAACTTATACTAATTTATTTGAACATTTCCGAGGCAAGGAATAGAAAGGAAGAGCGGAAAAGGGATAGCTGAATTCAAGTAGTAGTTCGTACAAATGAAAATCTCTACGGGAAATGGGGATTAAACATAAATTACCATATTACTTTTCCTAAGACAAAGGCCTAGCAACCTCGACTACCTATTAGCAAATGCATACATGCAAACTAATAAAAGCAATGCCTCGTAGTCAAAGGAAATTCAAAAAGACGTCGTTTTAATACTAGCTAGCTTTGTACCAATCAGTACATCGACTTCAACCCTACCACCCCGCAACCGCCGCCACGGAACGAGACTCGGCTCCAAGACTCTTCGCGGCTGCAGGTCCGCATCTCCAGGATTTGTCTCCCGCCATTCCTTGCATGGATATATGTCCCAGGTTCCAAGGCTTGCCAAGTTTCCACACAGCCTTCTCGAACAATTTTGTTCCGGTCCGGAAAATTATCCCGTCGATCCACGCCTCGATTGACCAATCAAGAAAGTCGAAAAGGCTTGGCAACGGCCGGTGCAATATGATTTGGATGAATCCCATTTCTTGAGGACACGAGAATGGACTTGTGTTCCGTTTCAGTTTCAGTTAGATTATGCGAAGGAAACCCCAGGAATATTTATTGTGACGTTATCCGCAGCAGTTACATTTCTAGGGGATTTGTGACCTCAAATTATTTTATACGTCTAGTAGTGTGTCCAATTAACGAAGATGCATTGCGGACTCTGGAAAATCGGTTTTCTGGGGGTGGGAGCCGCGGCTGCAGTCCTTAATAGTGTGACACCATCTGGTTTTGTCACAACCGACGGAACGAAATTCATGCTCGATGGGAAGAGTTTCTATTTTGCGGGTAGTAATGCGTATTACTTCCCATTCAACGAGGTGAGATACGATACTACAATAATAGCCGGACCTAAATTTGAGGTACCTCGCCCTAATCGATTACTGAAATTTTAAGCAGAAAGCCTCAGATGTAGAAGCTGGCCTCACTGCCGCAAAGAAAGCTGGCCTAAACGTATTCCGTACCTGGGGCTTCAACGATAAAAACAGAACCTACAACCCAAACGGACTCCCGAAATACGGCGATGAGGGCGCTGGCGCAACACCAAACGTTATGCAATGGTGGGCCAACGGCGCCAGCGAGATTAACCCCTCCCCATTTGATAAAGTGGTTGAAGCTGCACAAAAGACGGGTATCAAGCTTGTTGTTGCCCTGACAAATAATTGGGCGGATTACGGCGGCATGGACGTTTATACCGTACAGCTAGGCGGGAAATACCACGATGATGTATATGTACTCCTTAAAATCGGCAGAGGATAACAGCTCACCTTGACAGTTCTACCGGGAGCCCCGAATTAAAGACGCTTTCAAACGCTATGTCAAAGAAGTTGTAACCCGCTACGCCGATTCGCCTGCAATCATGGCCTGGGAGCTCGCCAATGAGCCGCGCTGCGGTGCCGATGGTGTTCGCAATCTTCCTCGCAGCACCAACTGCACGACTTCCACTATCACAAGCTGGACTAATGAGATGAGTACGTATATCAAGAGCCTTGATAGCAACCATCTTGTTACGTGGGGCGGTGAGGGCGGGTTTAACCGTGAGTCGAATGATGGATTTTACAACGGCTATGACGGCGGGGACTTTGATGCTGAACTCGCGCTTGAGAATGTCGATTTCGGGACGTTTCACAGTTATCCGGATTGGTGGGGTAAGACGGTGGAATGGACTAATCAGTGGATTAGGGATCATGCGGAGGTAATGAGGAAGGTTGGGAAGCCGGTCGTTCATGAAGAATATGGTAGGTTGGATGGGCTAAACTTGTTTGAAGTAGTGGCACTAATTGATTGATAGGATGGCTAACTCCGGAGAAGCGTAAGGAGTATCTTGGAACATCAGCGGATACTACCCGAATAGAAGCGCTTTCGCTTTGGCAGGCAACATCTCTAGAAGAAAAGATTTCGGATATGTACTGGCAGTTCGGATTCTCGGGATACTCATATGGTAGGAATCATGACGATGGCTTCACCATCTTTCTTGAAGAGTGAGTTGGCCCGCACCGCATTTATCCGCATACTGATCGGTGGTGTTGCAGTGATGAAGCGAAGCCGCTGGTATACGAACATGCCGCGGCGGTGAATGCGTTGAATGCAGATAACACGACTGCTGGAAAGAATTGGTAGAAACTATCTCTTAACAATTTATTGTAAAGAACATCAAGGAGTAAATGCTCTTGATGTAGTATATCTGCTGTAAGTCGTTGCGTTCTACGACCACCATGTGGAATATATAACTTTGGAGACTAAAAGTTGATGAAGTATTCTAGAGTCGGGCGAATTCCTTTATTGAAGTCTCTAAGGCAATTTCTCAAATCTAAAATCTTCTACATAAATTTCCACTAGACTTACGAACTCGGTGTTCTTCTAATAAACCCGCATGTGGTTTTACTATTCCACTAAGGGTATCCCTATCGAAAAGCAGGTCTTTCATCCGAAGCCGCAGCTACGAAGGAGACAGCGAGCTAGAGCATCAAAAAGTGGAACGAGGGTGACATGAACAAAGCGGGAATCAAACGCAGAAATGGAAATAATGGGGAGCAAAAGCGGATAACTAGGACGACGCCACGACGGCGCCAAGCACGGTACTTTAACTGCCAAGCAGGTGATACATAGTAAGAGCATTATTAGCCAGAGATGGCTGCCATCAGCGGAAAGTCTCGGAGACTGCTGAGCGCGCCTAGAGACGCATTCGCGCTGATATCGCCACTAGGAGTTCCTCTGAAACAATCAGAACCCCCGCACTTCTGCATCTTGGGGGCTATCTAGCTCGCTTAGCCTAGGCACTTCAGATGTCGACCGTGACACTAGCTGGCAACCCCACGCCTCATTTGGCTCGTGTGCTTAAACTCGGGAAATGCTCTGCAAGTTTACTAGCCTAAAAAATACTATGCTACAGTTCCCTTGAGGGTGCCTTCATCGAGACTGAGCATTGGCGATCCAAAGACAAGACGGACTGGGCGCTGCTGCTCAGGGTGGAAGAGGTGAGTGACGGTCCAAAAGCGGACCACCCGAGAGGCAGTTCTGCGAGAGAGCTGGATCAAGATGGCAATTATGGGAAGAATTGAGACTTGTGACCTCAAAACTGTGGACTGTGGACTGTGGACTGTGGGGCTGTGAGGTAATCATCTACAACAACAACCCGGCTTGGTAATTGACGTGCTCAGTGCACTGTTGAGCCCGACCGAGAATTTACACAAGGGGATCCACTTCTGCCGTATGTATGGAAGCGAATTATCCTGCAGGACGGCTCGGGGCCAGCGTGCCGGGGCCATGATCGATTCAGTTCTCATCTACAGAAACGATTCGCATTTGCTGGTTCATGTTGGAGGTGCAGACAGGCTCGTGTGGGAGTAAGAAGCAACGCCACAAGCTCTCGTGTGAGTGCTTGTTCAGGCTGGGGGCGATATGATGAAGCAAGAAGTGGGCTTGCCTTCTTAGAAAGGCCCGCTGCTTAGCCGAACCTCGTGTACAGTTATGCATACGCCCGTCTTCGTATTGCGCGCTCCAATTGAATTATCGCCCTCTGCATCACGGCACTGCAGCAAAGTGGCAGGATAGATTGGGTGGCAATGCTGACGGGCGTCCAGCCTCTAGCGGAGTGAATAATACGTCTGGCGAGGCACAAAATGCCAACAGGTAAGAAATAGATAAAGGATAAAGGGGAGGTGGCGGACTGGGGAAATATCCAACAATATGTTCGTCTCCTCCCCATCTCCCAGGCTCCGTGATTTCCGCTGTCCAGGCTCAAGATCACACAACATTAATTAGGCATCCAGGATGACTGTTGGGTTCTTTATTCTCTTGAAAGACAGGAAACCTGTATCAGAACAGGGCACCACGTGCGGACCGGTATTGCGGGTGCCAAGGGAACATCCAGCGGGCGGGGCGGGCGGCGATTCGTGGGGAAACGATTTATCCAGACACGGGGCAGTTCCTTTCCACCTTTTCCCCAGGCGCCAAGCCGCTAGGTTAATATACCAGGCTCTGCGGCTCTCTCGCCGGAATTGGCGGCTACTATATCCGCCTTATTGATATCAATTCATCGGCAAGTCTGGGGAGGACAAGCCGGGGAGTTGGATCTCTGTCTGGGCAACCTTGTTTGCTTTGTGAGCTCTTATGGAGTTATAAGTTGTTCTGGTAACCACCATGATTTAGGACGCTACGTCTGAGTCGAGGGTTCTCTTGATTCTTGTCTTTTTGACGCATTTCTTGTCTCTGTTGCTGCTCTGTTCTTGACGTTTCGAGACGATGGCCATCATCAGGACCGGTAATGGAGCCTCAGACCCCATCCTCACGCGCATGGTCGCTGAGGACAAGGTACCGTGGTATAGGAAGAAAAACCTTCGAATCATGTACCTATATCTCTTTCTCTGCTGCATGGGAGTTGAGATGACCTCCGGTTTCGACTCGCAGCTCATCAACACGCTCCAGTTCTCTCAGCCATTCAACAAGTGTAAATCTGGAATCTCGACGATGCTAGCCGAAGATTGTGCTAATTTCTGTTAGACTTCGGCAATGGATATACAGATTCAAAGGGCAAGTGGGCGATCGAGGCAGGTCTTCTTGGCTTCATCTCCTCCTGCTACCAGCTTGGTTCCATCCTCGGCGTTCCAATCGCTCCATGGTTTAACCAAAGATTTGGAAGACGTTGGTCGATCATGACCGGCTCGATTATTATGTGCGTGGGAGCCATCCTGCAAGGATTCTCGCAGCACGGTAAGCACTATCATGAATCTTGTCTCCTTTATAGTCTGCTAATCCTATGGCAAGTGGCCATGTACATCATTGCGCGTATGCTCTTGGGCGTCGGTATCGTCTTCGCTATCATATCCGGGTCGTCTATGATCGGAGAGTTGGGTTATCCCAAAGAGCGTCCCATTTTAACGTCTCTTTTCAACGCGTCTTACTTCATTGGTGCCATCGTTGCTGCAGGCATTTCTATCAGGACGGTTAACATCAAAGGAGACTGGAGTTGGCGTCTTCCGTCACTTCTACAGATTTGCCCATCTCTTCTTCAGATTATATTCGTCTTGTAAGGCACGATATTAGAACGCCTGATCAACCACATGACTAACGTATTGGCCTAGCTTGCTCCCAGAAAGCCCTCGTTGGCTTATCAGCATGGATCGTGACGATGAAGCTTTTGCCATTCTCACCAAGTATCACGCAGAAGGCGATGCTAATTCACAGATTGTGCACGCTGAGATGGCACAGATCAGAGCCACTATCAAGCTCGAGATGGAGAACTCAAAGCAGTCCTGGATGGATATGGTTCGAACCGCTGGTATGCGGCGTCGTGTCCTGATCTCCACTTTCCTCGGACTTTTCACTCAAATGAGCGGCAACACCCTCCTTTCCTACTACTCAAACCTCCTTTTCGAGATGATGGGATACACATCTAACTTTGCCAAGACGAGAATCAACATCGCCAATCAGTGCTGGAGCTTGATCAATGGCACGATTATTGCACTTATCGTCACCCGCTTCCGCCGGCGATGGATGTTCATGTTATCTTCATCAAGCATGCTGATGGTATTTATTGGCATGACTGTCTGCTTCGAGCGCCTCCGCTATGCTAAGGACCGCGGATTTAGAAACCAATCGGCAGCTATCGGAGCACTGTTCTTTTACTTCGCGTACTCACCGTGCTACAACATTGGCAACAACTCTTTGACATACAGTACGTTCGTAAACCTTTTGATTTCTCCTTTACTGACAATATTCAGCGTACCTCGTCGAAATATTCCCATATGCCCAGCGTACCATGGGTATCGGAATCGAGCAAATTTTTGGGAAGTGCGCTGGTTTCTTCTCTACTAACGTTAACCCCATTGCTCTTACCCACATCGGTTGGAAATATTTCGCCATTTACTGTGGCTGGATTTTCTTCGAATTTCTTTTCGTCTTCACCTTCTACCCCGAAACGTACAACCGTACGCTCGAAGAATTGGCATTCTGTAAGTCCTCCCTAGCCTATCTCCAACTACGGGCGATTATTGACGAGTATAAACAGTGTTCGAAGACAAGGAGCTTGCTGATAAGGCCGTTGCTGCTGTCGAAAAGGAGATTCACGAGAGCGATGGCAATGTTGAGAAGACAGGCGCAACGACGATTGAACGCGCAGTGTAAGCCATAGACGGCGAGTTTGCAAGGAACTGTAATTGGAAGAGCCTTTGAATCCTTTATTGAATAGATGCAATAGAGGAATTTACGCCTGGATACTTCCTAAGACTAGTGTTATCAAACCTATGTTGCAGACTGACATAACTTACTACCATATCACGCGCTTTGGTCTGTCATAATTGTTCTGATATTCACACTAATCCTGGTCACGTGAACATTTGTCCCTAGACCTTATGCTACTCATCTCAGAGCGACCGACTTGTGCAAGCCTCTACAGTTGTGTGAGAGGACTAGGCAGATTGCCTCTAAGTGGTGTCGCACTTTGCCACAATATAAGACGGATAACGAAACTATATCCTAGGCGAACTGACAGAGCTCGCAGATACGGAAAAATCTAGAAGAGTGTATGCGATGTAAATTACTTCTGGCATTTAGTTCTTATACGATGAGATACGATTGGGTATCCGCCATTGGAGACGAGAACTCTGGCCGAGTTCGGATGTTGAAGAAATATTTGGGCATTCCTAGTTTCCTGGCGTACGGTGTAGATAGAAAAGGAAAGTAACCTCCTTAACTCAATAAAATCTGGCCCTTTCTAAGTCGATATCTTGTAAATCGTCGTTCGAAGGCTCTATCTTCATAGTCGAAATTTTCATGGACTCCTTCCAACGCCGGTGAAGATCTCTACTTCTGGGTCTCACGTCTCCCAATGGGCCACCTAATGTCAGTATTGCGAGGTATCTATGCCTATCTCGGATCAGAATTTTAGAGACGTTTGCGTCAGGGGTTGTCCCACTATATGTGTACCCGTTCCTTACAGATGACGCCTGCTGCGCTAACTAGGAACATGCATAGTGGCTTGGCAGCCAGTGTTTTCGAGCCTTCCACACCGATACAACATCGCAATCGACTACTGTACGTCGACATCAATTATGGACACCTCATCAACAAGTCTGAAATCCCAGTCGAGATATCCTTCCAGGCGGGGACGGGACAGCGGAAAGGGTGCTCAAAACAATTCAGCCCTGGATCCGGTAGATTCTGAAATTGCCAAGACCGTCGAGCGCGCTACCATAATCGACGAAGCCGGCATCCAAGCAGAGATTGTCGATTCCAAAAGTCGACGCCCCCGGAGGTTGAAGGCTGGAAACCGCATGTCGGAGTTAATTGCTCGAGCCGCCGAAGAAGAGGACGAAGACGCCGATGATGAGGAGTTCACCCCCAACACTACCAATGACCAAGATGATGTATCTTCATCTAAGGATGATGATGGAAACGAGGACAGCGATGGGGATTCAGATACCGAGGAAGAAAGCCTGACCCAGTTGCTGGTGCCTAGCAAACGGACAGCGGGAGAATGCGGACTTCTCGAGAGGGCCAACTCACCTAAACGACGCAATACACCGCCAGTCACGGTAACTTCTAGCAGAGCTGCAAGTCGACAAAATAAGAGCAATACTCCGAGTGGTGAGCCAAAAAAGAGAATCACACGAACTACTATTTCTGTGAAAAGGGAAACTCGACGGTCGTAACACCTCCAAGCGCGATTTGCTCTTACGTACCTGAGTTTGGTAATGGGTAATCATGAATGGCATGCTGTCTATTGACCCTTTCGAGGGTGTTTACCGGAGACAGTGATATAATGGTTGAAGTAGTATTGATAGCTTTCTATTCAATGTGGTTTTGTGAGCCAAGCTTTCTGTACACTTGCTTTATATTACCGTTTAACAGCCGTCGAACGAAGGGCGAATTTAATCAGCAATGTACCTTAACTGAATGTGACTATCTATAGGGGGCTATGAGATTCATAGGTTGAGCCACTGACGAAGGCTGCTGCTAGCCAATGAGTGCTGTACCCTTTCGACGCTCGACGTTAGGTTTTGCTTGACGCTATCATCAACAACCCAAGTTTTCTACAACAAAAGACCCATGAAATCTTTTTGTGTAGAATATCCTGAAATGAGTAAAACTAAAACTGGACGGCTTATTCTCTTCGGGATTTATTGTATATGATAATAAGTCGAGATATTTATACTATAGTTTACGGGGTACCGTCTATCTTAAATGATGCTACGTAGACATCCGGCCAATATAATTTTATGCTCCAGTCTTCTACCTTTCTAAATTCACACTTTCAACTTAAGTCTTGCAACTTTAGTCCTTATGCCAAGCGCCTGATTGGGAACATGGCGAATCGACATTGGTGCCGCATTAGTTGAGTATGGCCCCTCTTTCGCTTATAGTGCAGCCCCCCCTGAGCTGAAAGGGCTAGATGTTATACGTTAAGCTAGTCGCATGTTAACTAGTTAAAGCTAAGCAATTGTTTTATTCCACATGCAGCATGTACGTGACCCTTTACTATTCTATTACTCGATTGTTGTTGCAATAGCTGTTCAAAGTACTTAGCTTCCAAGCTATCCTTGTTTCTTGTGAAAAGATAGCCAATAGCCTCCAGCGTGCAAAGTCACAACTCCGCTAAATATCGTGAATTGTGCTCAATTTCCCAGCCTCAGGGGAAACAATAAATCTCATATACTCTATTTTCTTAGAATTGTTGTTATGTACGACGTATAATGTGTGAAACCGTGCTAGATATTTAAATCTGATATATCGTGGCATGAGTTTTGTCAGAGTTGTTGATTTCGGCGATTTTTTGTCTGATACAAGTGCAATCAATCAGGCCTTCCACTCGTTACATTATAGCACATCATTCTCACTGCAAAATGATTCCCCCATTCATTTATCTGGCGTTCATTCCGTACATAGTTTAAACCGTCTCTCGACGTTTGAGGCCGTCGCGTTGGTCACGATGGAAGCAATGTGAGTCCAGATGCCCGTTGCGGTGGCTCCTAGGGCTATAAATGAGCTGGTTCCGGCTTTGGGAACCGCTGCCCTCAGTATTTTTGGTGTGAAGATAGTCAAACATACTGTGGGCATGGCTGTTAATCGTCGTATGGATACTGTAAGGCCTCTAGCGCGACCCTACCAGCCAGCAGATCTAGAGAAATTAGTCCTGACTCTACTTGTGGTGGATCTGGGGGCTATACCGCCCCCTGGCAAACGTTGTAGCTAGTATAGATGGTGTAGAGATACTTCGGCGCACTGCGGCAAGAGTTGTCAGCCAAATTTTGACATAGGCTCCGCTCCACTATCATCGTTGCAGCAAGCTAGTGGAGCTTCGTCCTCTTCGAAAGGTAGCAACCAGTCACCGATTTCTTCTAGCTACAAGTTTGTTGCAAGTAGCCAGATGCATGAGTCATACTCATCATCTATCAAGTCAAGCTCCGCACATACGAGTCACCCTGCCTCTCCTAACCAGACGTCTTCGTCATACAAAGTTGTCAGTCAAAATCCAACAAGTTGTGCAAAGTCTAGCTCAGAGTCGTCAGTCTCCAAATCACCCTGTTCGGTCTCCCAGACTCCTAGCAGAAGCCAGACTCAAGCGCACTCATCGGCCCGGGAATATATTTTAGATGTTATGGGGATTTTGGCTAGTCTGCCGAGCTGTATCAGATATCGACGTACGATATCACGGTCGATATCACGCCGGATATCACGCTGGATATCAGCTGATATACCCCTTTTTCATGTACATAAATATGGCCCGCTGGCCATCTTCAATTGTTACGGCTAAGCTATTCACAGTTAGCCCCTTGGCAGGTCCAGGGATATATATGTAGCATGTCTCGCATTTCTAGTCAATAGACGCAGTTTTCCAACCCTCATCAGAGCTAGCTAGCTCTGACATCAATCAACCAGTTCAGCTCCTCATCTCCCTCCCTGAGACAAGATTCGCCTCTCACCATAGAATAGCTAGACGGCGAACGAGCTCGGTATTAAGTGGCTAGTGTAATTAATAGGTATATAAAGGATTGTGTAGTAGGCATGCGATGTCCTAGTTATATATAGCAATTAGAGCTATATAAGGAAAAAAATTTTTTTTTTTTCATCACGCTCTACATATCACCGCATTCGTCCCATCTATTACAACTAGTTAATATGGACTGCCTGCCATTGAAGAAGAGCTATAGCCGCCAGGTTAAGGTTCTGATTCGTACCAATATCCACCACGTCACTAAAATCGAATTCCTACCACTATATAAGGCAGTCTATCAAGCATCTATTACAGAGAGCAATATTCCAGCAGGCAATTGAGACGTTAGACTAGTTCTATTCAATCCAGATTCCACACTATCAAAGCTCTATATTAAGCTTCAAACGCTATTACCTCAGGCCGTTAATACTCAATGGGAGTTAAAAACACCAAGCCATATATCTAAATTAAAATCTTAAGCAGCCTTTATTCGCGAGAGAATTCAAAGGTATTAGAATAGCTTACCTAGTTTAATTACTGATTCGATTAATTGAATAGCTGAGGTTGCTAAATTAATAATGCATTCTAGCATCTTATTGTGTAAGCAGGTTGCGCGGCTTCGGAGGGCGGGTGGGGCTGCCTCGGGGAGTGGGGGGCGTAAAATGGGGCATATACGGGGGTAATAGATACTAACGGGGGCGCAAAGCTCAGAGAGAGTTGCTCAGGCTAGTTTTGATGCTCAGTTAGAGGTGTATACCCGTGAGGGTAGGCAGTGTGCTAGAGGACTGCGTCGCATCAACAGCGCTATAGAACCTGCGGCTAGACTGGGCATAACTCAAGAACGTGTGAATAAGTTGACCGATAGACCAATTATCTACTAGCAAAATATTATTACGATAGATGCTAGTATAATAGAATTATTCGCTCGTAAAGTTAAAAATCTTAATGAGGTAGCTAGCTCCCTTGTGGAAAAACGTTATCTAAACGGATCTCTTGAGGTATCCGAAAATCTTCGATTACTCCGGGCTACCATACCAACGGATAGAATTGCATTGTTCGCACTTGATCTACCTACAAAATTGACTGTGGAGGATCCTCACCCTTTGGGGTTCGCCGCGGTTAATTAATATCTAGACCGGGACAATGGGCTATTCTCGGTGATCCGCATATTTAACAATCCCGGCTAGGCCGATCTATCATGTTAATAGTAATTCGCTAGACCCCACATTTGTGAGATGTTAAGAAAACGGCACCAAATGAACAATTGCTATCCCGGCTAATACATGCAATCAAGATAATTATTTCGAAACTTATTCGATCCGTTCCACACAACTGGCAACCGTATATAGATGTTGTCCCTCCAAGACCTTGAAAATGTTGGGGCACACAGCAACCACTTCCACGATATTTCACCATGCCTGGTGCTATTCAAGCCCTCTTCGCTAGCCTTGGTTTCGCACCAATAGCACTTGGAGCTACATTGTTGGCGTCACATTACACTGGAGGTCTTTACACGTTGTCATTTAATTCCAATACCACCAGCACCGGTGCCAGTGCACTTTCCATCACTTCTCAGGCGACGGGTTGCGGGGAGTTGCCCGGCTGGTTAGAGCTATATCCCCAAGATAAGACGCTGTATTGCTTTGACGAATCTTGGTATGGTAGTGGATATATTGCTTCATACTCTGTTGGTAGCGATGGAAAGTTGACACTCACGGGGCAAACTCCAACGACTGGAAATGATGTACACGGTCTATTATACGGCGGACCTGACGGAAAGAGCTTTGTTGCGACGGCTCAGTAGTAAGTTCATAATATTCGACGCAAGAATCTGCTCACAAATTTATAGCTCTCCATCGACAATTACGACATACAAACTTCCCCTAACAAGCAGCACTAAAGTCCTCCAGCTAGAGAAATTTACCCTCGCCGAGAAGGGCCCTAACCCCCGCCAGGATGTGCCCCATCCGCATGAAACGCTTCTTGACCCAACCGGCAAATTCATTTTGGTACCTGATCTCGGTGCCGACCTCATCCGTATTTTCAGCATCGACTCAAACAGTGGCAAGCTCACGTCCTGCAGCGCAGGCCAAGCGGATCCCGGTGATGGACCCCGACATGGAAAATTTTTCTTTACGAAGCCTAACTCGACGGATGGCCTCGTTCTCTACACTCTTAACGAGCTCGGCAATTCTGTGTCCGCCTGGAACGTCAAGTATCCCACAGACTCAGGCTGCTTGGCGCTAACAAAGACACAAACCCTCTCTACATATGCCCCTGGAACCAAAGGTGGACCCACAACCAAAGCAGCTGAGCTCCGCGTCTTTGGAAATTTCCTATACGCATCGAATCGTGCAGACCAAACATTCGGAACGCAGAAAGATTCTATTGCAACATACACTATCGAGCCGAGCACGGGAAGAATTACATGGATGGAAGCGGCGAACGCATATGCGTATTATCCTAGGACTTTTCAGATCAACAAGGCAGGCACGCTAGTTGCAATCGGCGGACAGACTAGCTCGAACGTCGCCATCGTGGAAAGGGATCCTATGACTGGAAAGTTTGGAAAGCTGGTGACTAGCTTGGTAGTTGCGACGCCTGGAAGGGCTGGGGAGGAGGATGGCCTGAGTGCTGTTGTCTGGGTGGAGTAGCTGCAGTGACTTGATCGACCAAGTCGAATTTCTCGAATGTCGCGTAATCATGAATTTCGCGAACCCGGGGATGAGCGCGCAATAAGTAAAAACTAGTAGTACATATAAAAACATTTCCAAGTATAAATGCATCATCTCTGTGGGTGACCCTCCATTGATGTGAAAGTTGTTGATAATGACTCCACTACGATCTCAAAGGGAACGAAAGGGGCAATGTGATTAGATACCTGGTCAATCATACAACGTATAAACGAATATACTGTTTCTAGCATTTTATCAAGGAATTCTCACAAATGTCTAGTAGCATTGCAGATATCCTCTCAAATTTCTCTTCTCCTACTATCATTATGCTTCCGGGTAGATTTACATATCAAACCATATTAATCGTCGGTAATAATTTGCGATGGGTTTGATGGGAAGAAAGGTGTCGGATTTGATCCTTGAAGAAAGTAAAGTTCCTAAGTTCCATCCTAAAACAAGGCCTAGTATTTGTAACATGACAGGGGATGGATTGATTCATGATGGATGCTCGTTTACTGCAAAATTAAGAAATTGCCGTCTCTTCGGAATGAGATTACCTGGATGAGCATATCAGCATTTAATAATCCATCAACGATATAATATTAAGTTATACTAGTCCTTTTCTTTAACCTCTGTCATCCGCATGAATGCTTCTTACCTATATTTAGTGCTCGTTCTAACTACCGTAACTTCAATCAGTAGTGGCTTTCCTCGCAGCACGTTTAGTGCCTTTAGATTTACTGTTGTTGCGAGCATCTTGAATTGAATGAACAACAGTTGCTTCTAATTTTGCGTTCATGGCGATTGGCAACGGCAGATACCCCGTCTTATCCGATCCTTTGCAACGATTAATAAGTAGTAGTCTCTGGATGCATCATTCCTCGTCACGCTCCCGAAATCTGGCACAACCACCACTCAAACTGCGGTCTCACATTGACATAGTTACTTTTTCCCTTTTTTACCCAGACTTTTTCTTAATACTAATGCCGCTGAATGAGAATAAGTTACAAACGATTCATCTATTTGGCAGCATGCCCCACATGTGGGGAGCGTCAGCGGCGTGGAACTGGGAGAATAGAAGAGGGGTGTGAATAAAGAGCGATAAGGTTCCATTTTTTTATATTCCTATCTAGTCAAGCAGTGAAAAACGTATATCGTACAAAAAGCTGGCTATTTGGGGTGATAAATCGTGAAACATGGGATTGGCTGATGGCATCTAGGTAATAGTCAATTTTGCATCCACGATAGAATCACCATGAACACTTCCTACATATACTCATCTACTGAGTTTGCAGGATATAGGCCTCTACACCTGAGCGTAGAGCATGTAGCTTTATATAAGCATTTTACTGGCTATAGTTGGGTTTCTTTGGTTGGCCCACGTATGGCTTCTCGCCCCATTACCTGAGTCGGGCGAGCTAGCACCAGCTACCCAACCCAACATCAACTCGAACATATCCACCTCACAACGCCGTAATTACGAAATCTAAGCGATTTTTATTTGTCGCATAGAGCTATTTGCTACGAGGGCAGTTGACTCACGATGAAAAGGCTCTATAACAGAAATTTAGTACTGAGGATAAACTATACTAGTGTAATTATAGCTAGACTGAAAGAGAAATCTCTTGCCCATATGAACAGCAGCTTTCTGTTCTCTAATTTTCATTTTACAGGATTGCATACGAAGGCTATGCATTATCGAGCATCTAGAAGTTCGAGGATTTTGCCACTCAGACTCCAAGTTTCTCCGCTAATCTATTGACAACCTTACACCTTGGCTGTAGTTTCTCCTTTTCCACCGCGGGGACCTTTTTATGGAAGGAGGAAGACGTCATTTCTTCGAACTCATTCTAATCTATTATAGGCTGCTGCAATTCACAGTCCTCTGTTTCAAATGCTGAGTCAACTACGGAGGCATATCCCGTCCCATGTGGACCACCGATGACTTACAGATTGACCTTTGAGGGTGCATCCGACTTGACATCAAAAGTGTCCTAATCAACATTGAATGCATCCGGCTAAGTTTCGAACGAGCCGTCCTCTACGGAGTTTCGCTTCCCGGTGTAGGTGAGATTGATAAACGTAGTTGTTATCAAGTTTGATAACTCATCATTCGAGACGGGCTTCTAGAAACAATCTATTGAAGACGTATTTTGTATCCGATTCATGCGATACCATGACATAAGGCACTCCGGCATCTTTCCAAAGAGGAGTATACATTGTTTGATTTGGGTCATACAAGTATGTTCTCGGAAAGCTGGAATTCATAGCCCTTGAATTCTTGAATATCTCATATCCAAAGTCAACAGACGAACAGGTAAACAGGAGATCATGCAGGATAAGAGAGTCGGAACTAGTGCACTGAAACAGATGGATCGTATTTGCCCTTGTGCGCTTCATATTCCCGGACTTCGTCCTCGAAGTTAGTAGGATGTTACCGCGAGAAGAGGGTTGAGAGTTCCTCTATGTTTAGTGCATGGACAAAATCTTGAATTGGTTTGATCACGTCGTCTTCTTTGTCCGCCATCATTGTGAGTCCAGCCAAGTTCTACAGGTATTGTCACGTATTTCTACTATCTTATTATAGCTAGCCTCTTTTATCAGGCCTATATAGCCTCGCTACTGCCAGCCTCTAGCCAGGCAGGCCACTTGCCCTTCTTCAATACATCAATATTTGCCTCAGCAATTGATGCTGCCTGGCACACGACAGACTGTAGTATTAGTGGCTGTTGATTGCAAAATGTTAGTCATAACCTGAGGTAAGTATGATGGAACCACATGGTGTGTCCTTCAGGCAAGCTGTTTAGAGATTTGCTGGTCGCATTCATGGTACCACTGATTATCTCTTTATTTATGATGACTACGAATGAAAGTGGGGAACTGAGGTTCTGTTAGTCTAATAAGCCTAATCTAAGTAATCTTAGACAAGTAGTCCGATAATAGCAACAACATCTATAACGTTCTGGAGACCGCTACAGATTCTATTTCGTGTTACTATTCCAATTTTTTAGAGTTACACGAACCACTCAGCTGATGGGTCCACTAAGTGATGTCAATGAGAGTGCCCTAGGAATTCTTAGATTCGATAAATAGTTGCGAATTTTGTAGCAGGGCCGGGTCGCATTGAGAGAATTATTTGATAACACAAAGCATAATTTCAAGCATCGTAGCATATTGGTAGAATAAAGTAGCGTAACTGTAATGCTCTCGTCGCGATCTCGCTTTGGCTAGCCACTCCCGAATCCCCTCTGTCGCCGTGCAAGGCAATCCATTGTACCTCTGGCTATCGTACATAGCATCAATAGCCCGGGCAAGTCGCTGTGCTTTCGCCACTGAGAGCTGTTTCGCATTGACCCAATGCTTTTTTTCCTCGAATGCGTCCGCCTCGCTCGCTAGGTCGCGTCGTTTCTTCCGCATAGCCACATCGTCAAGCTTTTCCGCAGCGCAAAGAGGGCAGTGGCAATCAAATCCCCAAGTAGTCATCAAGGCCATAGATCTGACATTATAATCCCTTGATTGATCATAGCTTATGTAAATTTCTTCGCCGGCGGAAATGGGTCGAGTGGCGCGAACTACCATGAAGTCGCCTACATATTCTTTCTCGGTGTTAGGAATGCATGAGTGATTAGCATAAGAGGCCCATATCTAGAGTCTAGTGCTAACGTTAGCCGCACTACCCTCGTTGTGCTGATTATTTAAGCCGAAAGTATCGCGAGACACAATGTCGTGCACACGAAAGACATCGACAACTGGACCATGTTCGGTCCCCAGCATGCTTTCAATATTGCCTTGATAGTCGCCGTAGAGATTCATGACTCTTTCGATCAGAGGGGGATTTCTGAGAAGCATTTGATCGATTGATTTCGTTAGCCCGATCGGCGACAATCTGATTCTGTCGTCCCGCAAGTCGTAGGTAATTGCCGTCAAAGCCTCGCTTTCCTGACCCCAAACCACGCAGAAAGCCTTTTCGCACATAACGATCTGACCGGGCTTAATATTGCAAGTAGCAAATAGACCACGCCCCCTTCCTGGACCGTCGCCGACGTTGGTATTGCGGACGAAAGTTGCGGCGTCGACTCGTGAATAGAGTTGAGGAGAACTGGGTCGGATCGCGTTTATATCGTAAGTCCCATGCCCCTGCTCATGGAGGCGGTTTTCAATCCTACGCAGATTTGCTCTTGCATCTTTGTCGAGTGGCGTAAGTTTTAGCTGCTCCCTAGCGAACGCTTTTGACTCTTGGTATTCACCGAGGTTATAGGCAGCGCAACTGGCGCGGAAAAGGGCCTGGCCGTCAAGTTCTTTGGATCTCTTATCTTCTTTGGCGATTAAAGCGGCTATTGCATCGCTCTTCGCTTCGTGAAGTTGATTTAAAAGGATATTTACGCGCGCTCGATTACGCAATAAATCTCGAGCGACGTGGGAATTCTTCAGACACTTTAACTTCTCTCATGAAAACCAGACCTTCCATGTATTTAGTGTGGGCCAACAAGAGCTCGTTGTGTTTGAGTGCGATATTTCCCTTATCTTTGTATTCTGTTACTTTCTTTACGGCTGCTTCGGTGTCTTTTAGGTAACCACTTCCTTCATTATTGGCAGAAGTTATGTCTCTAGTGATCACGGGGTCTTTCACTAGAATTAGATCAGAAGGGTGGTCGATCCGAAGTGTAGCCTCACCCTGCTCAGTGAGTGTGAAGTAGGGTTCCTTGATCGAAAACATGGATCCAGATTCTAGCAAGTCTTTCCGTGTCTTGACGTGTGTACATACACCTCCAAGCGCTCGATGCCATCTCCCAATTCATCCCTAATCGTCGTCCAAGACGTCGCCGTAAGAGCGACCACCGGGCTCGCACCCCTGACAGTGAGCCGCCGGCCACGATGGTGAGTCTCCATTCGGAGATCGTAGAGGTTCATCGGCTCTAGACTTAGAAGCGGGACGATGCAAGGAAAATATGGCTGCCCTACTATAATGACGAGCAAATTATCTCTCCAGCGTTTTGCTTGTATCGAGTTTGGGTCCGAGGAGGTTGCCATATCCGCCATGAGAGATGCACTAGCGGCTTGACCAATGGCAGATTTTGGGTCTCTTGGTTCGCGTGAACGACCTGCGAGTTCCGAGCATTTTTGAATTCTGTCTTTGACTTTGTTTCGGATGCGTGCATCTTCTTCGGTCAGCAAGATGATGTTTCTATTCTTTTGAAGAGCCATTGGAAATTTCGTGATCTACGAGAGCTCTCGCATTGCGTCATGCCGGCTGACCATCCATCCTTAAATGGCCGCCGCCAGGACACATTTGGCACCGACCGTTAAAAGAAGGCAGAACCTTGGAGGGCACATTTGCCTACTCGGAGATTTAGGTCCATTTGAGGGCGCTAACTCCATCGAGGTCGAGATTTAACTGAACGAGTTAACCAATCGGAAACGACTGACTCCGACACAACCACTCACAGCCCAGAGCACCAGACACGCTCGAAACTACATTTGCCCCAATGAATAGATTCTTGTTCGCAAGTGAAAATGCACACACATAAAAGGGCGCAACTGATGATTATTGTATTCCTTCCGACCCATGATAATTCAATTTCCGAGACTTTTGCTTCCTTCTACGTGAGTCATTCATCATCACCGCTGGGGGCTATTGCGGGGACCGTTCACCTTTGTTCGATTAAGCGGGATCAGGCCGATAAACTAGAGTGTCATTGACTAACGTAGAGCAGAACCAGAGACTTGATACCAAGAAGCATTTGTGGGGGCCGTTTTAGCCCTTTCAGGAAGAGATTTATAAGGGTAAAAGAGGGTCTATTATTCTGTGTCTGTATCCGTGTATATGTGTGTGTTGATGCAAGTTCAAAGAACCTGCCTTTTAATGTGCAGTCCTAACTTCCCATAGCTTTACAAGCAGTCGCTCTCACCTGCACGTCTACCAGACGTCTCCTTCTATAACCGTGATATACCCCTTTATCCTGTAGTCGATAGGCGACGAAAGAATAACTTACTTAATCTCCTTCTCTATCCTTTAAACCTTTGATTGTATATCCATAAGGTGAAGTTGTTGCACAAACTCAGTATGCTTCTAGTAAGGAAGTATCTTTGTTATTCCGTCTGTAGGTATCTAATCTGTAGGCTTCTATTATATATAAAGGCGATGTTACTTAACTTCCTAGTAAACCTAATTCTAGTAAATATTGATATACTTAAGCTTAGTAGTAAGCTTATCTTACTCTTTTATAATAATTCCTACGGTCTACTAGTTATTATACTAGATAATAGGCGTCTAATTAAGCTTTAGTAACAGTCCGTTAAATAGATAATACTACTCTTCCATCTCTAATCCCGTAAGAGATAGTACTAACAGCTCTACCTTAGTAGTTAATTTTATAATAGTACGTTAAAGCGTTAACTTCTAGTTAATAGTTATACTAAATAGCTAGAATATATATCCTTATAAGCTTTATTATATCTTAATATTATTAGTAAATGCGGTATCTAATATACTAAAAAATACTAGGTTACGGTAATCTTATAGTATTATAAAATACTCCTAGATACCTCCTTTATTTACTATCTATACCTACAGTACTTAATATTTAGTATTAATAATATAGCTCTAAACTTTACGAATAGAGCTAATATATACTTATTCTAGATTAGTTAAGTAAGAGGTATAAATTATATATATACGCGCTAATTCTAGATATATAAACTATATTAAAAAAGCTAGATAGCTAACTAATTTTTAATATATCTTTATCTAGGTTTAGTTTAGTTCCTCTATAAACTATTTAAGGTAGTTAATAGTTATAGGTATTTTAGAATAGCGTTCTATTACGATAATATTATACTTAGTAGTAACTTTATTAATATATATATTAGTATCTTAAATAACGCCTATATTTAGGAACTATTTAATTGGTTTAAAATACTTAAGGTTATAATACTTATTAAGCTAAGTCTTAAACCTCTAATATAGGTATTAATTAGTTAGATAAACAGCTATAATAATATTATTAATATAGATAAATAATATTAACTATTTATTAATATAGATGTATAGAAATCCTCTAATTAGTATTAATTCTAGTAATAGTAGTATCTCTTTTAGTTCCTTATACTATAGGAATAGTAACTCTTTCAGTCTGTATAGGGCTCTTAATACCTATAGTAGCTATCTATCCTTCTTAAATCTATCTAGTATTTTAATATAGAGCTTCTAATAGATTTAAGTATTAAGAAAGGTATTTAGTATATTATACTAGAGTAGATTAAGTCTAAATTGGTTAGTAATAGCTATAATAGTTTAGAATATTTATCTAGCTAGGGTAGTAGTATACGTATCTCTATATAGCTGCTATAAGTTACCTTAAACTACTAGTCGTACCTTAAAGTAATAGAGGTAGCTATTCTTATTAAATTTATATATAAATACCTATATTAAAAGTAGTACTTTTATATCTACAGTCTCTACTATATATATTATCTTTATAAAGCAGCCTTTACTCTAGACTTTATAATATTTCTTCTAGGCAGCCTCTTAGAACTATTTACTAAACTAGTAATAAGTAAGCTTTTAATATAATTAAGGTATTTCTAGAAGCTAAGTCCTATATATCTTTATTATTAGCTAATACTTAAATATAGATAAAAACGTATATAGGTAATTATTAACTAATCTACTATATAATATAGTATAAGTTTACTATCGTTCTAGTTTATAGAGATTAGTATTTTAACGAGTTTATTAGAATCCTTTAATAATATTATTAATACTAAAATTAAGGTCTTAATACTTTAAAGTATTATTTTAATATTAATTAGGAATATAGCTATTAAGCTAGGTAGTAAACAACTCCTATTAATTTAACTTATTTTAGTTTCGTCTAGATAGCTCTAAATTAGAATATTCTAGAATTAATAGTTGCTCTTATTTATACGATTATTCTATTTCCTTAGTATTCTTACCCTCTATTTATAACTTGGTAAGCTTAGGTACAACTTTATATTACTAATTCTAACAGCGTTACTTTAATATTAGTAGGTCTTTAATAGTTATATTATCTAATATAGACTCTTCTAGAAATACTAGAAGCTTAATAGCTTCTTTAATAACTAATTTATTAGTATAACCTTTAGGTCTATTATAGAACTTATTTAGTTTAAATACTATATTACAAGTATATATAATCTTATTCTTTATAAGTATCTAGATTCTAAAGATATTAGTAGAGTTATATCTAATAAAGTATCTAATTAGGGCTCTTAATTCTAGCTTATCTATACGCTTTAGTAGTTAATTAAGTATATATACTCGACAGCTAATTAGACATATATAATAAACCTTTAATTTTCTCCCCTATATAATCTTATAGGGTATTTTCTATTATAGTACCTCTATTAGTATATAATTTAGAATATACGCTACTATTTAAATAAGTTTATAAGTTAGAAACTTTAGTAGTCCCGTTTAAAGTCTTATTACTCTAGCTCGGACGATAAGTATAGAGCCTGCCTACTCTACTAATCTATTCTACTTTTCTATATACTCGGCTTGCGGTTTATATTATATACTAAGGTTATAATAGAGATCTTCTAGAATGTTTAATAATATACTAAATCTATAGTCCTTATCTACTCTAATAACTATTATATTATAATTAAAGATACGCTATATTTTATATATTATCTAGATCGTCTATTAACCTAGAAATATCTTTGTTTAATAAGGGAAAGTTAATACTTTATACTACTTTATATACTAATTAACTATATATCTAGCCTATCGATTACTATTTAAACAGGCTTCTCCTTATAGTATAAACTAGATAATATTAATAGCGATTTAATAGAAGAGCTTTATTACTTAGTCCTTCTACTATTTTTAAGATATCTTCTTCGTTAACTTTATCTCCGTATAGATATAATAAAAGTTCTTAATATCGTTTTTAATAATAAGTTTATTAATATTCGTTGTTAAACTATTAATTACCTTTTTATTAGGGTAAGTTTAGATCTAATAAACTATTCTAGTATTAATAATCTAGTCTAGTTAAGGATTCTTAGAAGGTTAATAGGTAGTACTAAAAGATAATAGTATTATAAGCTTCAGGCGATAAGAGATATTAGCGTCTACTAGCTAGTATCTTCTATTATAGTTAAGATAAGTAAGAATTATTCTTAGATTATTTCTATAAAAAAGATCTTATCTAAAATTAAAGTATATATTAATTCTCTAGTATTATACTAAGCCTATTAAGCTAGTAATAAATCCTTATATATAGGTAATATAGGTAAGTACTAATAGTTATATACCTGTTAGTATTCTTACTATTAGCTTTATACTTCCCTAGGCTGTAATCTAAATATATTCTATACCTATACTAATAAAATTAGTTATAGTAGTATTATATTCTCTTATCTATCTCTTCTAGTCTTTAGTATTAATTACGTAGATATTAGACCCAGGATCTAGTATCTATCGATTACTAAACTTATCGATATTATCTTTTATACTTACTACTATATATAGCTGATTATCTAGCTTTATACTATTATTAGCAACTAACTAAGCTAAGTACTTTTTAGTATCCTTATCTAGATTATAATATTCTCCTTCCTTATATAAAACGTAAGGTCTATTATTATTATATAGAGTATAAAGCTTATTTTTATTTAGAGCGTAAGATTTATCTTTATCTAGAGTATAAAGCTTATCTTTATCTAGAGTATAAGGCTTATTTTTATATAAAGCGTAAAGCTCTTTAATCTTATCCTAATATATATATTATACTATATTAGTATAGGCTTAGTAGAAGGGGTACTATTATCTATAATAATACTCTCTACGTCTTATTATTTTATACGCTAATTATTAAGTACTTTCTTAATTTTATCTTTTAAGCTTAAATTAGTAGTAAAAGTAGTATTAAACTTCTTTTAACTGGTTATATTTATATAACCTTTTAGCCTTTATAGGTAATTAATATTAATTAGCTAATAATCTACCTAAAAGTATTTTAGGCTATATAAATATTATAGCTTATCTTTATTACTATTCTTCTTCTTCTACTACTACTACTATAGTTTTATAGTATTAAGCTCCGCAGCTATAGAGCTAAGTTCTAACTATATTAGTTTTATACGCTTAAGATAGGTAGTAAATTTACTAATATAGTCTTCTACTAACAGAATAGCCTTACTAACTTCCTCCAGGTTAATTAAGGCTTATAGGCCTAATATACTATATTTAGGATTAATTATTCTGTAAGTAATAAAAAAGTCTTTTTATACCTATAAATCTATTATCTTAGAAACTTTTATAGTAATATATATATTCGTAACTTCTATCTATAATTATAACTATTCCTCTACCTTCTTACCTTATAGTAGTATCTAAAGGTTCTTATATTATATAATAAGGTCTTGCTAATAGATAGTATTAGATAGTATAAGGTGCTTCTTAAGTATTATTAGTTAATTATATAGTATATCTTTAGTTTTAATTAGGTAAAGGTGCTTTATAGTAATTATTTTACTAATCTTAGAGTTAAAGTTAGTAAGAGCTTTCTTCTAATATTTAAACTTAATATCCCGTCGCTTCTATCGCTTATACTCCTATTAATAAAGTTTTAGTTTAGCAGCTAACAGCTGAGAAATCGAAGTCGCTCTATTATAATAGTTAGTAAACTAAGGTTTAGATTGTACTATTAACGTAGGCAGGTCTACTACTAGTATAGTAGGGTCTATATACTACTAGAGGTTATTTTTCTAAGCAGTATCCTTTCGAATAAATAGCTACTTATGCTAGTTATCAGCTTAATTAAGGATAACTGTTACTCAGATAACTGCTAGATCTAACTCTATAGTTATTATAAGATTAGCAGCTCTGTATAGTATAATCAAACATTAATCCTAATTATAGGTGCTAATCAGTTATAATGCGAGCTATCAGTCGCAATCCGGGCTCATAACTATAAGGGTAAAAGAGGGTCTATTATTCTATGTCTGTATCCGTGTATATGTGTGTGTTAATGCAAGTTTAAAGAACCTGCCTTTTAATGTGCAGTCCTAACTTCCCATAGCTTTACAAGCAGTCGCTCTCACCTGCACGTCTACCAGACGTCTCCTTCCATAACCGTGACAAGATTGCCGTCTAAGGATTAGAAAAGACCATGGGATGCCGATTCTTGTGATTGATGGGCCTTTTCCAATTCAAGTCTATGGGAATGCTAAGTACGAAATAAATGGAAGCAGGGATCTAGAAAAATGAATGGAATACCTTGTATTGTCGCGTATCAGGGAGCATCAATTGCTGAGGCAAATATTGATGTATTGAAGGAGGGTAAGTGGCCTGCTTCGGCAGAAGCTGGCGATGGCGAGACTATATAGGCCTGAAAACAGACCAACTATAATAGGATAGTAGAAACATGTGACATGTATGTCTCCAACGGGCTAAGAAACGCCGCTCGCCGCATTATCGTATTCAACTAAATGCATGAACAAGGCACTGGAAGCGAGGAGGAGTGTTGTGCCCTCGCAACACCGTCACGTCGATAGGATATATACAAGGCATATCGGGGACTCAATTGTAATAGCTAGTGCTGCGATAATCTCGCTGGGAGAATGTATGGATGGATGGGAGACCCATTCGCTTTAGGCGTAGGCGGGACCTATATTAACCTTATTACGTGACTACTCAATTAGGACTACAAAGTGATGAAGGTAAATAAGCGAACGACAAGGCGACTGCTCCTTCCACTTCTTCTCCCTTACATAATTCACCCAAGGTGACCCTTCACCGGGTATCCACGCTACAACGTCGGCCGCACTCATCAACGCCTTCGGACCAAGGAAGCTATTGGGCCTCACAATTTTGTCAATCGCTTCGGATTAGCTCCGGTATCATGAGGCTGCCGAACGAATTCGCGGCCCTGACTTGCCTCGCGGGCATTCTCACCTGTTCTGGCCTCCTCCACGCACGCTTTGTTCCTCGTAGCTTTCGCCACTCACCTTCCCAGTTACGAGACCTCACTCAAAATGCGCCACTTGATCTTTCCATTCCCAAGTCACGCTGGGACGATGATGGTGTTCAATCTACGGAAGAAGAATGGGATGAGTATATCTGCAAGGGACAGAAAATGCTCGCAGCAATGACGGCCGACGACGCCGGTGCTGCGAAGCTGTACAATCTGGATCAGCAGACCATTGCGAGTGAGTGGAAGGACTTTCCTCAGAGCTTCACAACATGGGGCTATCAGCACAACCCATTCTTCGATAACCAGAGGCTTCCCGCGCCTTTGAACCAGTGTCTTGAATCTCTTGGAGTAGACACTAATCGTGATCGATGGGTAACTCGCTGGTACCAACATCGATACCTTAGCCGTGATAATCCGCCAGAGATCGATCAACAGACATACCGAGTAAGTGACAGAACCTATCGTGTACGCCAAGCCTCATTTGACAAGACCTTGGTGCGCTGCTGACGTTGGGTAGATGACTGGAGCATACTACTACGCAGTAATGAGCGTTGAGCAGGGTAGTATGCATCGATCGTCGTGACTGGAGCCGATATAGTGTTACTAATCTTTATGACTAGCCATGATTGTCCCTATCGAATTTAGCCCAACATGGGAAGGCCAATTCCGCAGTCCCCCCATTGAGGGAGACGGCTTGCCTAAGCTCCAGAGAGCCTCTGACATTCTTTGGGGCATGTGGGTGGCTTCCGGTGGTGCGGGCCACTCACTTCGATATGTCATAATTCAGGATATTCACAATGATATCACCCAAGAAGTAATCCGGCGAGCAGTAAAGGAACGAAACCAAGGTAATTTACCAGCGTGGCCCGGATTCAAGTTTTCTACGGACACAGATGCGGGTGCGGCTCTACTACGTGCACCAAATGTGGTTGGAATTGGCCATCTCCTTATACAGCGCAAGCACGACCTTGGAATCCGCAAGGTGTCTGAGATCACTATTTTCAAGCAGGATACAAAGGATCAAGATGCCGCTATGGTGTTCAAAATTGAGTAGGTGACTACATGTGTGCTGCGCAGGAGGGAGGGAACGATTCCAATAAAAAAAAAAAGTTTATCGTTGCTCGGCAAACATAGCAATTTTGAAATCCGAAAGCTACTAAGCTGATTGCTCGGAAGTTGATCTATAAAGTCTGAAAGAATATTAGGATCTTCATAGTCAGAAAGGGCTAAGGACATGGGATGACTTTGATGAGACAGATGTAGATGATTACTTGCGGTGATGGACATAAATCTCAAGACCATGGGCTAGCTTCTATGACATGTGTGTAAGTGACTACTTGCAGTCTTGCGCGTATGTCCCCGAATGATATTGCTACGGCCTGCACTTAGTTAAACAGACATACAACCGCTGTTCTGAAATGAATGAAACAATCTTGCGACCCACTAATAGATATCTTCATGACCTATTATCAGAGCTGCCCTCAGAAATGTATACTTTGCCCAATGACTGGCTTGCCCTCTCATTGTCTACTTTGTGTGAGCAGAGAGCTATTGCACTAAAAAACGATTTGAATTCCAGGGGAGGAGAGGCTTTCAAGGGTTCCAAGAATCGCAAAGCTAAACGGTCTATAGTACTGTGCTCTCTTAACATATTTCGCCGTCATTATGAGTCATTCAATAATGCACCCGGGAGAGCAAAGTGGAAATTAGCCTACTCAGCAATTTTACTGCACTATTCTAATACTGTATATGTGATGAGAGGCGAATCTTGTCTCAGGGAGGGAGATGAGGAACTGAACTGCTTGATTGAAGATGGCCAGCTGGCCATATTTATATACATGGAAAAGGGGCATATCAGCTGATATCCAGCGTGATATCCAGCGTGATATCGACCGTGATATCGTACGACGATATCTGATACAGCTCGGCAGACTTGCCAAAATCCCCATGACAGTATATGTTGCATAACTTTGAAAACGAAGTCGTTCTAGCGGCTTTTTATGTCGTAAACGACGTAAATGATTCTATCTGGATGGATATGGATGTAGCTGCCAATACCCACGAAAGGAATTACTAAAGAGGGAATTTTCCATTCCTTAAATGCAGGCAAACTCGCCAAAGTCCCTTAATTGCTCCGATTCATTGATTCAGACTGCGTCCGAAACCACTACCTTATACAGTCGTGGAGCTCATGTCTACACTATTCTCTTTTTCTCTCCGATGATTACCTCGTCCTCTTTCTTGCCTAGCGTCCTGGAATAATTGGTCTCCTCTGACTCCCTTTTCTATCTCTTCTTTACATTCTTGTTATAGGATTTGCGTTTGCGAATCTAGAAGAAAACGCAGACTGTTATAATAATGAGCCCAGGAATAGCAGAGAGAAAACTTATTGCAATCTCTGCTCGCTCACAAGCCAATTTCGGAAGGAGAGAGGCCATCGCTAGCTGCGAGGCTAGGGGTGCTCGATATTGATGGGGCCTAGTTGGAAGAAGCGGGCGTCGGATAATGTGGTAGTGATAGATGTCTGAGGAATTGTGCAGAGGCTGTGTTAACACAAAAAGACTAGGTATACCGCCCTCTCCCTATAATAATAATAGAACTACGGGCCTAGTGAACGATGAAGTACTATTGGTTACGTCTGAAATGGCCGAGCGCCCAATGAGAGTATTCGTATATTCGTACTCAATTCTCAGGTCTCATACACTCGAGAAGAAGTCACATTTTCCAGCAAAATCCTCAGAGATTCTAGCCAACGTTTCTCATATCCTCCGTCTAATTTGTGAAGACTATCGAAGTCATGGGCTGTCACTGTGAGTGAGAGATATGACTTGATAACGTCCCGGTAATCTAGATGTTACTCCTATTGCCGTAATGAAGTTAGATGCTAACGGGTCCAGCAGCTAAGCCTGAGGCAAGAGTCTGCTAAAGACGTGACCTGTGAATTTGCGACGGGCCAAACGATTGCCATCACGAGCTCTAAAGATCGAATGAATGTCCATGCGAGTAGCCATCCATGTTGAGCATCCAACGAAGCATTATAGCTGCCGGAACTGCATTAGATATTAACTGATGAGACCTAGAAAATGGTTTCATTATATTGACAAAGCTCATTTAAGGGAAATTGACTGAAGTCAGTAACTTGTCCAATTCTTAATCTATAATCTAGGGGCTTGGAACTCGTTTCTCTGTAGTCGTTGTGGCGCCCATTCTGTGCTCCGGACAAACCAGTTTGCAGCTTGAAGATTGAAACACGCCGCACAAGTCGCTCTCTCGGCCTCGAAATATCAAAATAATACACCAAAAAGAGACATGAGCCATCCAAAGTGACAATTTGAATAATTCAATCTACGTTCGAGTGCTGTTGGTGATTCCGCTTGTGTATGTGTAATTGTGCTATGCTGTAAAGTATCGGAGTAGATGAGGAGGAAAAACCGTGTTGATTCATATATATGGAGGATCAAGGCTATTTATACTGTCTGCTCTAGTATCACATGATATCAGGGATAGTCTTTAATAAGGATCGTGCCATACATATAACCTTACTTATCCAATTAGGGTTGTCATTTGAACAGGGTTTCTTTCCGCGTACTGCACAAATACAACTTACTGGAAGGATCAATTGCATGATTCATCAGAAGTACAATATGTAACTGATAAATGTTTGGCGTGAATGGTTATAGATTAAATCAATAGTATCCAACAAAAGAAAGATCTCAAACAAGGGAGATCATGTCCCTAACAAGAGGAGAGATGTGTACAATCCTAATGAGAAAGAAAACATGTACGGTCAAGGTAATTTAGAATCCGTCAGAGGAGCAACTGAAGAAACAATGGATAAAAGACAAAGGGGTTTTAGAAGTGATTAAGGAATGGGCGTGCACCCTGTTCCACTCGCAGAATTTTTATGGTGGATATCTTCAGCAACCTTTCACTATATGCTCTTCAGTCCATCCTCATTTTCCTTTAGTTCTTCTTGCACCTTTATGATTTTTACAGCTAGTTACTCATTTTCTTGTATCGGGTTTTCATATTGTAAGGTTATATGTATCGCACGATCCCTATTATGGATTATCCCTGATATCATGTGATACCTAGAACTGACAGTATAAATATCCCTGACCCTCCATAGATATGAATCAACACGGTCCTTCCTCCTTATCTGCCCTGATACTTTACACATATTAACGAAATAGGTCGTGAATAACTTTGTAAGGCTCTGATGTTAGAACTGTTATGATCTTGGACATGGCTGCCCTGTCCTTACCGAGGGAACCATCTTTGTCAAATCTTGCGTCCCATTTAGAGGCCTTGGGGAATTGTTTGATATCCCCAATCACGTCAGCTAAGCTTCTTTCCAAATGCCCCTCACACCTGTTATGAGCTCTTAGACTGATCAACATAGATTTGAGAATGTCTCCCAGTGGAGAGGTTTGTTGTCATCGTCAACTTTACGAACTAAGAAATTATCCAGCACGATGTGGACGCAGGTTATTGTGACTTCGAGGGTTCAGGTGGAAGTTTGAATGTAACGTGGCGTTTGTTGTGGGGTCGAGTTAATAACATGATCCACTGGGAAATGTATTCAAGTGTATGATATACTTTGGAAGCCATTACAAACCACCTATAGGAGTGTGCTGGATCTATATTCCGAAACATAGAAGGGAACTCCGGAGGAAGGCGGAAGGGAGACTCTGCGCGACCAATAAATAGCTCTCTCATAATAACTATTCAATGAGCAATTGCTAGGTAGTCACCGTTTAGACTAAAAATCTAGCTGACATTCCACTATATCTACACTCAAGTGATAAGTCTCGTATGGATTTGCACAATCAATATCGGTACACTTGATCCGTGGCTGATAGGACTAACCAGATGGTCGAAATCCTTCAATGCCTTCAGCTTCTAGGATACTACCTGACACGGCAAGATACCAGCCAAAAGCTCACGCCCATCCATAAGACAAACATCTTAGCAGAGGTCCGGTGAAGATTTGAGCCTGTGTTTGAGACAATCCTGTCACTGATATCATCTTCGAGGCTCAAACAACACAACCACTCACATAGCCCCAACCTGAAACCTTCGCCACTGCGACAAAAACAAAGAAATTCAGCCGAATTGGAGGGACGCGAAGCGGCGCTACGTAGGAAAGAAAGAGGATAGGATCTCTGCAATGCTGTAAGACCCTGAAACGTATCTAGTTGAGAAAGTGGGTATTTTAAATTGGGTAGTACAACGGGCGTCTGATAGCAGCATTTGCCGCCGTTGTGAGTTGGAGAGCAGAATCTTGCGCTCTTTTAATTTTGCAGTACATGATGCCTCTGCATCCGAGCGAGGGTATAGCTAAGTTATTGTGAAATGTAAGCTAGACTAGTCACCATAGATTGGTTAGGGCAATGGATGAAATTCTGATTGGTCAAGTGATGATATTAAAACTACGAGACGGAAATACCGATCGCTAGTGTCATTGAGTTTGTTTCAATGTTCAAATGGAAACTCAGGGTTTTAGCCTTCGACCAGAGGAATAGAGAGAGAGACGGGGGGTTTTTCATTGTTCTGATATCTAAATCAAAGCCAGGAGACGGAATACAGGCGCCGAGCTGTTCCAAGACGCACCGGCATTTCCCCGCATTCGTAACACCAACACCACACCGACACCACCATCACCATCACTATATACCCTCCTTGAACGGGCCCACCGGCTATCCTTAACGGAAGATATTCAAAATGGTCTCAACGCGCCAGCATCCCCGTGATTTCCCTCCCCCCGAAGCGTCGCCCACCAAGAGCTCCCCTCGCAAGAGCTCGCGCCTCTCCACGGCATCACCCGCGCCCGCGCCCGCGCCCGCCTCTGCCTCCCCAACCCCAATAATGCTTAACGGCGATAGTCCGCAGCGGAGGACGTGGTCGCACACGGCCTCCAATATCACCATCGTCTGGATCGTAGTCTCGCTTCCTCTCGTCATCTGGGACAGCCTGTACATCCTCCTTCGGCCCCACACCATGGCGGGCGGCGCCATCCAGTGGCCCATCTGGAAGCCCTACGAAATCTACGCAAGCATTGATCATGTCTACGGCTGGCCGAGCTGGAACGACAAGGATGGATTTCCAGGAGCTCAAGGCGCGCTGAATGCCGTCGAAGCTGTTCTGTATGGCCTGTACATTATGATTGTGTGGAACCACGGCCTGCCGAGCGCGGGCGGTAAAGGCGTGCAGCTTGGGAGCGGGGTGAGTAAATTCATCGCGGGAGGCAGAAAAGTCCCTGGCAAGACTGGGAACAGGGCGCTGCTTATTGGCTTTGCCGCGGCCATCATGACGTTGAGCAAGACGGTGCTTTACTGTAAGTATGAGTATATATCCTAGAGGGTAGGATGCACGTGAACGAGCGCGGACTAACCGTCTCCAGATTTGAACGAATACTTCTCCGAATTTCAAAGCATTAAGCACAATAGCTGGCCAACTCTCATCGCCTTCTACGGGGTTATGAAGTAAGTCCGTCCTCATTTTGCGTCCTGTCCTGTGCATTATTTGGGTTCATACGAAGGACAATACGGTCAACCAAATACTGATCCTTGCCATTATGCTAACATTAAAAACTACAGTGGTCTCTGGGTCATCTTGCCCGCCTACATGACTGTCGTCTTCGGATCGGATATCCTTGAAGCTCTCGACGTCGCTAGTGAATCCTCGTCTGCGGCATCTAAGAAGAAGTATTAGCCGCTAAGTTAGTTCACTTTCTAATGAACCCCGAGGCTCGAAAATCTACTAAGGCCGTTTTAATACACTACCTTCTCAAGTCAGCGTCTCACCGGCGTTGCTCCTGCTTCTTCTCTATCTTCGTGTGTGGAATGGCCTAAGCCGACCGACACTGGTTTTCACGCCCGGGTACAAGGATCCAATTCCGCCGTCTCTTCGTCCGAACGAAAAGAAGACCAAGTTCTCCGCAGCCTCTCCTTCTGTATCTCTTCAGCACGCCTAGCCCCATCATCGGTTGTTGCAATAGCTGATGATCGTTTCTTTTCTCTCCACTTGGTATGATGAGTGGGGCTTCTGTATCCTCGAGAGAGGTTGCGTCGTGGAGACTTAAAATGTCACTGGGGAGCCGTTGGAGTTGGGCCAGAGATCCATTAGGTTCTTAGCTGTCCGGCGGCAAGCTTGCGGAAAGTTGCTTGTAATTTCGCGCTAGGTCATCTAGCATCAATGGATGTTAGCACCTCAAACGTCACTTCCGTGGTATCCATTTAGGTCTGATTTGCACTCGGCCCGAGTAGCGTAACGGTGTAGCCGAGCTTGTAAATCTCATGCCGAGATTTGCGTTATATTGCGTTTGTTGATCCCGGAATTGCATCCGGTGTTTTCGAGTAGTGGTGATGGTGAACATGATTTCCGTTTGATTTCTATTTCGGAGGGTTATTTGCTCAGTAATTAAATTCATACCCTATCACACTGCGTCAGGCTTCAACTATCACCAAACCCGCAGCGTGCTTTGTGATCGGTGAAAGAGCCCAACCCGGACACTAAAGATCCATTCACATGGTGTCACGCACCTTACTTTCACATCTACATTTTCCTCTTAATCGCAATCGCTCCCGTTTCACCAACCCTTCGCCTAGTGCCTCAACTTTACTCGTTTCCTTTCTTCCCAACAGCTTTAGAGCCAAGCGGGCCCACAACACGACGGCAGCAATGGCCACAACAACTGTCCGGCCCGCTATCCTTTCAACATCGCCATCTCGACCTACAAGTTCATACAGCACCCGCTCCACCATCTGCGCTGTCACGCCGTCTCTTTCTTCACTAACCGAGGTTTTGGAAAAGAACTGCGCGATAACGTCTACGCCGCGACAAGAAAGTAGCGAAGTGCCGGCGAGTAAGTCTCACTTTCGCTGTTTGAAGGCATACATAATCTGATAGGATCAAGCAGTACCTATAGAACTCATTCACAAACCGTTCGACGACGGAAATCTAGACCGGAATGGCAGCGCAGGAGAAGATGGAGGGAGAAATGAGAGGCCGACATCGAGCATTCGCTCCCAGCCCAATCCCACTCACACCCCGTCGAACTCGAGACAGGTTTCTCGCTCGCCAATCTGCATGCCGTTCTGTCGGACGGGTCAGGGTAGTCCGCAGAAGCCGTGGGCTTGGAGGACGCAGATGGAAGAAGAGATTGACAATCCGAAAGAGAGCTACATCAGTTTGAGCAGCTTTCCTACGCCGCCAAGTACGAGTGCGAAAGATTATAGCCCCTCCGCCCATGAAAAGCCAATAGTGAAAGGGCACCGACGTTCCAAGGAGATACTGAGTGACTTAAATGGTCAGGCGGAGCAGAGAATCAGCCTCCTCCCTGTCGCGGACGAGAACGGAAGCCCGAGGAATCGTGGCTTGAGAGTTAGCGGAAACGATCGCATGACCGCTTCCTCCCTCAACAGCCATCAACATCCCAAGGCTTCGCCTGATTCTTTTGATATCCAGCCTGCCTCTCCTCATCCGAATGCCATAGATTTCACCTTTCCCAAGCGGAGCCATAAAAATCATGGTATAGGGAGCGAGATCGGCCCTTTTCGTAGTTCAAATGATAGGTATTCGGGACGACCGGACCGGTATAAATTCGCGCCTAACTTGATGCGGGATAAGTGGTTATTGAATGGGGAGGCAAAACAAGGCCCGTTTCAGAATGTTAAGAGTGTGGAGGAGTTGGTCAGGGAGAGGAGGAGAGTGAGTTCTGGTGGGTATGGGAAGAAGGAAAAGAGGCAGGGACAGAAGAAGAAGCAGACGAAGAAGGACGGCAAGGGAATGGATGATGAGGTTCAGCGCGGTAATGATGAGGGATGTAGGTGCTGTATGATGTAGCCGCGAGGCCAAGGGCTTGGATGATGCAAGGAGGTTTCTAGCGTGGATCTCGTGGATTTATAAATGAAGTTTTGGTGGTATTGTAATGGTTGCTATGGGTTGTGACTATAGTGGAAGAGCCTTCATTGTCTGTGGTTTCTGGTGTGGTTGGCAGAATAACGGATACGGCGCTAATAATGATGTATGCTGTAGAAAGATATGAGAGTATTTGAATTCAAAAGCCCTCGACCAAGTCATGGGTACGTTCAATTGTCATTCTGCATTTTTCCATAGCTCGTCTCCGAGCGCGTACCTCGGACGGACACATTAATGTTTTCTTTTTCAACATGTGTGTCTCCGAGGACAGGTGGTGGATCGATTTTTTCTTGACTTGAAACGATTTAAAATAAATTTCTGCCTTAGACTTCCTTAAATTAGAGTCATTGCCATTTCCAGTTCAGCCCTCATGACCCCACCCTAGGAATATATTAGCTCTCTTGTCTACTATAGAACCCCACTATTCTCCATCGCGGTAGCCTTCTACATTGCATCGCTTATCCCTTTCCTCGTCTGGAGTGTCTATTCATTGGACGCTACCCATTATCCATTTGGACGGGAGGATTTCACTACTAATCTTAAAGAACGAACGTAAAGTGCCACTTTGAATTCAATATTAAGACACAGAAGTTCTCGCAATAAGGCGTTCATGGTGACATTCCAAAATCACTGGCTGAAGAAAAGGGTTTACATGATAACTCTAATGGGCCCTAAGTACTGTTTTATGCAGCTAGCTAATTGTAGTTCAAATATCCTAGAGTCTATCACAGCAAGGAGGATCGTATAGTGTACTTGAAATACGTCCATGTATTCTATTCTAGACTTAATGGAATAGAAAGTGAAGATTTATTCGATACTTTGGGATAAAGAGGTGAGCTGTGGATATTGTGTAGCCCAAATAATACTTCTGCAACGATGGGCTGGGTTCTTCGGGGAGACGTTCTAGGCAAATCGTACTGGAAGAATTAGATGAGTGAAGGTATACGATAACCTTCGAAAAAGTTCCAGATATGAGAAGTGTGATAGGGATTTGGCGAGTCTACTGAATACGATTTCCTACTACCGTACGGGAGCAAGTTATCCGGTTGCAGGTTGTATCGGATACCGTCGCACGATATCAAATCACGCTGGATATCAGCTGATATACCCTTTCTTATATACATAAATATGGCCTACTGGCCATCCTCAATCAACCAGTTCAGCTCCTCATCTCTCTCCCTGAGACAATATTCGCCTCTCACCACAAGAAGAATATGCCGTCGGAATTGAATGGGATCTAATGGACGTTATAGCTTGGAAAAACTTAAATCCAGCTTCGCTCCATATCTAGTCCACTTTATGTAATTATACCCCGCATTAATTGCACCGAATAGAGTGATAGTTATATGTCAAGAGCATCTAGGGTATAGCTATACAAGTATGATTCAACTTAGCCAAGCGCATAGAACAAACCCTGTGTTGTCCACGTAGCCTTGTTTGTGCTGGGATTCGAAACGAGAAATCCTATCTGAGTATACTTATCTATTGCCAATTTTCAAGTTGGGAGGTTTCGTATTGCCGAGGCTAAGTTGGCCAGATGCAAATAACTTAACCAATCCCCCACAGTCAAAGCAATACTTTCGTTTATCTACTTCCCCGGTAGGTGCCTTTCTAGTGTCAAATTCGGCCAGAATTAGATTTACACGGGATTATATTAAAAGTGTCACTAGCCGAAATGAATATATACTGCTGTTTATATTTGCCTTAGGAAATAGATTTGCAACCTGTTCCATCATTTTGTAATGTTTATAATTTCGTACGCCTTCCCAATCTCCTCGGCCTCCACCCAGAATCATAGTACGATCTATATAGATTAATAGAGAAGACGCCGAATTGCCCTTATACATTCTTTAAAGATTCTCTGCCACGCATAGCATCGACTGTCTCAACGTGGTGTGGGTCAGTCGACACCCATTTTCCACTCAAGGGGATGGAGATTAAATGTCATAACTAGGGAGGGATCGCTTAAGCTATAAAAGAAGTTTCTATAATTAATTTCTGTAAAGTATTAGGGCAGATGAGGAGGAGAACTGTGTTGGTTCATATCTATAGAAGATGAAGGCTATTTATAATATGTGTCCGAGCTATCACATGATATTAGGGCTAATCCTTAATAGGGATCGTGCGATGCATACAACCTTACAATTTCCAACTAGGTTACAATCTGTTATGATGTATGGCGATTACTCTACGAGAGCAATTTATTTACTTTTTGTTCTTCTACTATCGGAGTCTTCCGAATCTAGTCTTCAAAAGAACATGCAATGCTACTTAGTCAATGGACTTAAAAGTAAAAAGTTATGTTAATAGTTTAGGTGTGCAAGCATAGATTGGTCTAGAAGCTTGAGTAAGATGTCAAAGGTTTTGAAATCGAGGGTCGAAATTCGAAACGTGGGCTGTATAGCAACTCCTTGGAAGTGGCTGTGTTGGCGTCGGACTGCGGTGAAGTTCACCGTAATTTTATGTATATGTGATGACATAGAAAATAGAATGGATTTGCTTCGAGGTCGCTCGTCTGGTCAACCTATTTACTAATTTGTATTACGGTTCGGCTGCCCATTTACGCCGTCTTAGGGCACGGAAATAACTCACATTAGTCGGCTCACTATAAGTCTATTGCGAATTAGCCTCGGGGCTTCCACTGACCTTTAGCCAAGGGGTTGTACAACAGATAACTCGGTGTAGACGGCGAAGATAATATCTTCCGATTTAGCTCAGCTCTGGGCTAACCCATGCGATGGGGGAACCTAGCCGCGCCAAGAACGCTAAGGTCATGTGAATCTATTGCTTCCGATTGCCTCTTTGTAGATTAAACTCGCTTTGATTGTGGCTTACATGCTCTAGGCTAGACTATTTCGTCAAAAATTGACGATGGTACCTCTGGGCACTCCAGTCCCTAGGTACGCTCTTCTAGATACAATTTCTAGTGGCATACATCCCGATCTTGCTGCGAAAGTTACCCGACTGTTCATTTTAAGTTCGCGGACGGAAAATGACATGTCCGGACTTCCATCCCTCGTCTAAGTGCCCCCATTCCTTGATCTAAATCGCGATGTTAACGACACACACCCGAGCCACGCTTTATACCTTTAGACAGACACGGTAGATCACCGATCCTAGCAGGACGCTGCGCTCGCTTTTTTGGAATAGTCTATAAATTTCACAATCCGAAGGGTAAGGATTCGTCTCCGTATCTCGCTCATGAGATTCTCCTGGCATTCGCCGAATGTAGTGTCGTGGTGTAGTATGCGGCTGGGGCGCCGACGAAGCGAAGCTTAAGCTTAGCTCCGCCATGCAGGGCTGTGCCACGAGCTACCCTAAGAACGGTAGCAGACTGTCGAAACTTCGTCTTCCACACCGACTCTCATTGAAGGTAATTAAACAATTTCCCCATAATTACGGGCTCAGCTCGAGCGGAATAGAAGCTGAGGCGCAATGCTCGCCGAACAGGATGATTCCAGTGCTCGAGAAATCTTCATCGGGCAGCTGCTCGGGTCCTTGAGTAAAGGTATAAAATATGTAGTCCTTCCCACAGTAATTTTTTTTCCTCATCACAACAATCAAGACAACTGTTCCATCTCATCTTTACTTCCATTTCCTTATTTCATCTCTTCATTTTCTCTTATTGCCTATCTCCTTGCAACATTCACTGTTCATCGACTTTATTTGATTCATTTCATCCAATCTAATCGATCCATCAAAATGAAGTTCACTCTCGCTCTCTTCACCGCTGTCTTCGCCTCCGCCATCAGCGCGGCTCCGGCCGTGAGCCACGAAACCCTTCCGTCAATCACCATCTCCGTGATCAACGACCTGACCGGCGCAAGCGCACAAGCAACTGTTCCCGGCGATGGAATTGCACGCATGCTCCCCGACCTCTTTCGTGGCACCGCAATCGACCAGAATGGCGCCATTGTCGCGACTTCGGCTCAGCTTATCAAATTTTCGCCTGATACCCGCTGCTTCTTCCAGAACGTCAATTGGATCATCAACCTCAATGGCAAGGATCTGACCTTTGCTGATTTGGATGGCAACAAGGATGTTGCCATTCCAACCTACATGAATGGCTTCAATTTGCAGTGTGTCTAAGTTGGTGACGGCCGTGATAGTGAATTTGGCTTAGGATTGGGTTGTGGACTTTTAGATTCTGTCTTTCGTTAATCATGTTATTTTAGTTATTATATTTTTTTTTAAAGTCAGGTCTTAGCATGAAATAACGATAGCATCTTACTGTTGCAAGTTGGCTCGCAGATCTACTTCCCTTTCCGGCATCCTCTCTGCTAAACTGGGAGCTTTTCTTACCAATCCCGGGAATTGATGTGATAGTCTCAGTCACTCATGTCACCTCGAGGCCTACTTGGTAGTGGGTGCTTGGTCCTTTCCTGGTAACACTAGGGGAGAATCAATATTCACGAGGTCAATATTATCTCTAATTCTCCGGCTCGCGAGCGTGCTGCATTAGCTATAGGTTTTATAGTGGAGTGCTTCAATCACTGATAAAGCTTGGGCGTAAAGTGCATCAATCGGTGACGATTTAAGGGAGTGGTAAACCGATACTGTACCCATAAATATATGTCAAAATATCGGTCTCTTGATGCACTTGCTTTAGAAATCGATATCAACAGAGGTTTTAGCAAGTCCGCGTCCTCACTTAAGCCTCAGTTGCTCCTTTCGAGCAATATTGAAATAAATCTGCCGAAGAACTTATTGCGCTGCTGTCTGCTAACGTTCCCCGGCGCAAAATCCTTCTCGAAAACTAAGATAGGCGATTGCTAACGTGAATTTGAAAATTATATATAGATTGTTCGAAAATTTAGGTTATATCGTTGATGTATAAACATGGTCTTATACCCTTCTCTACACAGTTGGGAATGGAGGAGGGGTCGACCCCAGAATGTCTCAGAACAAGAGACGGATTATATTAACCTATCGCTCAGTACGCCTCGCGTGAATTCCTATCTAGGGCCAGGGGATAGCCTCCTATGGCGTCTTCGTTACCGAAAATGCGATGGGACTGTCTAGGCCCGGTACAATCGCTCCCTTGGCAACCTGTGATGGATGTATGACCGGATCAATAAAGACCAATTGCAGCCGTTATCTAGCGACTCGTGTGGTGTCGGTCGTATTCGGGGATCAATCATCCAACCAGGCGTCGTCTTACAAGACTTTTCAGCCCCCATTCTCTTTACGTTTAATAAAACCTTCTCATATCCCTGAAATGGGCAGAATCTGCGATGCAGACTAGCAGTACATGATTGACTCGGAGTAAAGCATGCCCCACTTTCCAATGGATGCAATACGAGGCCATTAGAATGCATGATCCGGCCAAAAGGTATGCTGACCACCTAAAATGTAGCTTTGTGTGACGACACTCAGGTCTTAGTAGACTCAGGGACCCCGTTATTTATAATTCTTGGGTCCACGAGGGTTGATTTAGGCCGCGACTCCAAAATATTGCTGTAATCATCACGCGAAGACCCAATGATAATCTCATTCAAACTCCCCTTTCGCCGAGCTATTGTCACTATAATTTTGAGGGGCAATAATATCCTCAGATGACTCAGGCATCAGCCTTACCAAACTACCCCCTCTAATCTCGAGAAAATGGCTTCTAGGAGTCCAGGATTTGAAATGAAATCGAATTTGTCAAATCCCCCAAGCAGGGGGCGCCAAGAGAATATTGTCATATATATCATGCTCCCAATAACGACAGTACTTTTGTTTCTGCGCCTGTATGTGCGCGCACGGATTCAACGGGCGTGGGGAGGGGATGATGGTAGGTTACACGTAGTTGCGTGGACTAGAGCATATAAAATTGATAGATAATAGTACTAGCTGTTATTTCAACGGTAAGTCTGCAACGTTCGAACTGCATTACAGAAATGAAGCAATAATGCTAACATAGGAGCAGATATGTCTTGGAGGGTATTGCGGATTGCTCATCTACCGTATGTTCCCATTTTTACATCGATTAATGATGGCCGAGGTTAACCGTTACGCATGAAGTGGTAGATGGTCCCGTGGGTGAGCACATTTGGGATATTCCCATAAGTAGTATCACCGATTCGGTTATGAAGGTGGGAGAATATTCTCTACATACGCCTCCGTCTTAATTTTGCCGGCTCGAGCTCCAAATTCAGTATCCTATTGCGAAATAACCATAAGGATACTTTGACTCCGTTATTGACTAATCGTATAGGCCAACCTCGCTGCCCAATGCTTGTATCCGCTTTCCTCAATTTTCACAAAATGCTCACTATTGTTTCTATATCTGCGGGTTTTCTCTCCATCACAGCGCGCAGTACACATGATATGGATCGGCATTGCCTTTATTTTGGTCTCCCATATTGCAGGTGGAGTTGCCCAAATCGGTCTTCTCATCCCTCGACCCGGAGAATCCTGGATGGATACGTCTGTCTCCTCGAAGGTTCAGAAAGGAGGTTGGAAGATCATCGTCACTCAAGGAATCCTCTCCGTGGTGACAGATTTCTATGTCTTATTCATTCCAATGAGTTTAGTGACAGGCTTGCACTTACCGACCGGAAGGAAAGCAGGCGTCTGCGCCATCTTCATGACGGGGTTGATGTGAGTTTCTTCTTACCTAGCGGAAGTAGCTGATAGTTAACAAGTTGCCCACAGAGCATGCATTTGTTCGCTTGTAGGAGCTGTGTATCGTTTTAGACTCCGACACTCGCGTGACATGTTTTGGGATGCTATTCCGGCCTACATACTGACGTGAGCATACATCGGTCTGAGAATATGCCCTCTAGCTGACTTGCACAAGAGTTATTGAACTCAGTACAGGTATAATTTGCAGTTGTATGCCCGTTTTTCCTGTGCTTGCTAAATATTCGACAAAGAGCAAATCGTACCAATATGCCATTTCCTTTTTGCGTCACTTTTGCATTTATTTTCGCATGACCTTAAAGCACAGAAATAACGACAAAGAGGGGCAATTGAATGAAGAAGAGGACTCTTATAGGTTCCGAATGCAGATCCTGAGCCCAAAGACGAGGGGCTCGGGGACGTCGGTCCGCTGTGAGAATCGCGGCGATGGGCAGCTACTTGGCCCGGAAGCGGGATTCTCGCAGCTTGATTCGATTGAAGATGATTATCATGCGCAGTTGAAAGTTATCAAGGAATAGAAAACGCGATTTCTTTTAGACTTGACGTAGAAAGCAAAGACCACCATAGCCACCCCGTCCCAAGGATTCAATAGAATCGAACCAGGATAAGCGAAGGTAGCTAATAAGATGATTTCATTTCGAGAAGAATAGCTAGTCTTGCAGATAGGAAGAAGCTACAAAAGTGTAATCATTCTCTGGAGAAAGGATCTTGGAGTTTCGGTTGTACAAGATCTCTCATGACCTATCTAGGGTAATCTAGTTCTGGATTCTCCGTTAGCGGACGTAGTGTAGATTAAAGGTGTCCGAAACTGCTTTTCTCTATAGTGGACATGGAAATTGTCTCTTAAATGAGGGTATGGAGTGTGATTACTATCCACGTCAAAATGACGGCCCATACTCTTACTTCGGTACGTCTTGGATCTCCGTATAGTTCTAAAATTATCATTTGTATTATTTGGCTTACGCATAGTTCTTCCATAGAGCTCCTACTATGTCACCAGGCCCCGTTAATTGTATTACAACAATAGCCCTTGCAATAGTCAGGGTTGGCTCCGTTGGAGTCTTATATTAAGCTCCAGTACGCGTGCAACGCATCCTTAGCACATAGTATTAAATACAATGGATACTATCAAGCTGCATAGACTCGCTGAAAATATTAAGATTAAATCATTTATAATTCACATCCAAAGATATCGCATCGTAATGTCCCCAGAAACAAGCCACATAATACATGAAGTGCATCCAACGCTATCGTCGTACATGTATTCAAAGCTGTGAGATCTGTGTTTTATGCGATAGTGGTGGCATGTCCTCCTGGAGACTCTTCCTAGTCTACACTACTATGCTCATTTTCAAATCATCCCCGTTCATGATTGCATCTATCTCATTCTCGGATTCCTCTAAATACTAGGTTGCGATAAGATGTGTGACGGTTAATGGTGAAGGAGCTATGGTTAATTATATGATCATAGCTTGTATGGCAGTTACCACCTGTAGAGACTAGAGAGAGCTGCCTGCGGCAGCGGGGAACAAAGAAGACAGACACAACGAAATAGACAATCAACCATTTTGTGCCCCATTCCCTCACAAGATGTCTTCCATTGAGCTATTCCCTCCTCTCTTTAACTAGTAGTATAAAGAAGACAACACACAATCTAGTATCATCTTTAGCCATCGCACGTTCCTCAGGTGCTTCCATACCAATAGGCAGCGGCATAGTGGCAACAATGCCAGGGCGAATACAATACTAGTAAAGCCCCTCTGTAGCATATGCTCAAGATAAGTGCTTAGTCAGCAGGTTCAAAGCCTATTCCGAAATGTTATAGCTGATCGCGCCCGTAGTCCGAAAATGGTACATGGAGCTTGATATGTTAATAATGACGTTGGCACCACCATCAATGCTAGTCCTAGCAGCAATGGCAGTAGAACTTTGGCTGAGAGTAGAACTTTGGCTGAGAGTAGAACTTTGGCTGAGAGTAGAACTTTGGCTGAGAGTAGAACTTTGGCTGAGTGAAACTTACTGATGTAATTCACCTACATCATCTTTTCGATGTCTTCAATATCGATGTTATTGCATCTGGCAAAAGCTGTAGAGTTGGCGCTCACAATAGCTGCATTGTCGACGAGTAGGTAGAGGCAGCCATGAGTTGACTCAACAACGTCTGCAATGTGGTTCGCAATTGAACTGTTACTAAAGTCTACCTTTAGGGTTATAACCTTAAGGCTTGATGATTTGCCTACTGCTTCAATTTCAGTCTTCGTGTCGTTGAGGGCCCCATCCTTAGTTCCGGTAATGACGACTCATGTAGCGCTAGCCGCCACAAATGCTTGCGCAGTCTCTGCGCCAATATCTCGGATCCAGCCGACAATAACCATGACGAAGGATGAGGGAAGCTTCCGGGTAGACGACACCAGTAAGGTCTGAGCAGTGCTATGAAGTCCTGGGTAGTTGAAGGTAAGGCCGGTCGAAGGTGTTGGCACTCAAGCCATTCTTGTAACATATATGCGGTGTTTGTTCTCAGTCGTTCTGGTATGAGAGGTGATGAGTAGGAGATAAGTAATATTCCTAGAGCCTGGGGCCAAGTTCTTTATGGGCAGAAATAGGAGAACAACCTCCCGCACAAGATGAAGGCGGTATCCAACTACACAACCTCACGGCTAGCTTAAGCCTGTGTAGCACGATCTACTTATTATTGATAATGGGAAGTAACTATTTCCCCGCGCTATGCTACATGGGGACGTAGGGGCCGTATGATGATTGATTGCGGCGCTGGTGTCACTGGCGGATCCGTTGGCCCTTCGTATTTACTGTCAAAGGCCATAAACACATGGATGCTGAATATTATGAAGGAAGAAGAATAGTTCATAGCGAAAAGAAGAGCCTTTGAAGTGCGCCAACGTCTAATGTTAGTTCCTTGCGCATCGATACGAGAGCGTTCACTCGTACTAATCGGGAGGACTCCGAGGACTCCGGCTACGAGTTAGAACAAAGGCTGCTGCAGAACGTTCCGAGTCTTGAAATCCTCTCACTCTGGAATTAACTTAAGCAATAAAGGAAATTACTATCCACAGGTGATGTGCATGCAACCATCTCTGTTGTGTTCCTTCGCACACTCTTAAACAGCTATGCTGCACTCACTGGTCCGCGCAGCACTAATATCATCTTCTCTTAGTTTCATGCTACGCGCACACAAACTGCAGGAAGATTCAACAGGCGGCCCTGAATTGGCTCGCTGCACCTCCATTCCATCGCCCGCTAGCAAGCCAAACCACCAATCGGAATAGGCACGACGAGGTTCTTCCACCATATGCCGCCCTTGAATCGCCGAAGCATTAGTAATCGCTCAGAAATTTGTGGTGAGATGCAGAATGAGGAGGGCAATGCACGGTCGCAGTTTGGAGCGGCTGATGATTCGAATAAGGCGCCTGACGGAAATATTCAGGAAGGGAGCGGTCGATGAGATGGCGCTGGAGGCGGCCGGGACGGAGAAGTGGGATTCACATGGAAATCTGAGTGACTGTTTGGATCATATGATGACGAAGCGCTCAAGTGATGGAGGAGGCGATTTCGTGATAATATGTCTTGAAGAGCATGATACGAGCCAAACAGGGAGTGTTTGGAATAGGGGCTCGCCTTGAAGTGCCGTGGATTCGATTGAAGAAAAAAAGGTTGCTTGAGGAAGATGTAAACTCGGTTTTCTTAAGGCATCACGCTTCATTTCTTCAAGGCCCCTAACCATTAAGATAAATCACCCTCTTTTGGTACCGGTTACCATCTAGGGAAGTGCTACTGCAGCTGGGGTCCCGAGATCTCTCACTACCCAAACGAAAGCTTCATCAATTCGTGTAAGCAGTCTTTACATCCAATTCCTAACTTATTGCTGGAAGGGTAGATAACCAGCTACCATCGTTGCATGATTCATAATCTAATAAGGAAAATTCAGCGTGTTGCGCGCGGCGTGTCTTCGGCAGGCTCGGTTTGCATATCTAGATGGTGAGAGCTTCTCGGGTTCACTACTGATGATTGACCTTGTCCCTCGAGGCTTGCACCGGGCGGCGCCCTCTTGGTCTCGCTAGCGTCCTTCCAACAAGGATAAGGACTTAGCGCAGGCAAATTGCGTCACGATCTCGGCTCGAAGGGGAAGCGGCCGCCCCGGGCGGCGCGCACCGGATCGACGACCCACGGTATATGGTGCTAGCCCTAGAGACACATAGTCTTACTCATCATGATGCCATTAATCTTTTCGAGCTTTTCCTACTGCTGATTCTTGCAATCTCCTGCGGCGGTGTAACAGCCTCTATCGAGTCCGGATGCCACTGTGGCAAGGAGACTTCTACCTAGGGGGGGGGGGGTCGGCGGTGGACAAATACATGCGCGCGTCAGCGTTGGATTTGGGCGAATGTGCGAGCTCTTGGCTTTTCCAGTGCGCTAGCTACGACCTTCGGGAATCTCCTTTATGAGACTTTCTGCCCTACATGGTGCCAGAAAATGAAATGGAGGAAGAACCATTCAGCGAATCACAACTTGAAGACCTCACCTACCCCTGTCCCCCGGCTCAGAGACTTCATCCTAGACGACAATACCCCTATCTCAGGATTTCCGCCCGATAATGGCCTTATTCGCAAATCACCAAAAGTTGACCTTGGTACCCTTGACCTACTTCCTCTTGAGCTGCTTTAAGGGTTGCTCTCCCAACTTGACTTATGCACTCTTACGGGATTTCGACGCGTAAATCGACGAGCCATAGAGGTTGTAGAATCTATCCCTCAGTATAAAGCGGTCACCACACATGCATGTAATGTACTCCGTGGTATTCTAAGCATCGAAACAGGGCAGTGGATCTCTTGTGAAACTGTCTACGAAAAATTATGCATGGCTGAATGTGAACAGTATAGCGATTTCGCCGGCTACCTCTACATCCTCACTTGCAAGCGCGTTTGCTTCCTCTGCTTTCAGAGGGCGAAAGATTTTTACTACTGCGGCGTAGCTATGCGATTCGAAAATTCGGAGTTAATCTTTAGATCCTTAATACGTTGCCTTGTATAAGGAGTATACTGGGCATATACTCACCGAACGAGAAGAAACGTTATAAGTAGCTCACCCTACTGGACTCCGAGTCTGCTTATCGCGTAGGTATTATACTTTACAGGACCTTTAGCGCTATAAAATAATATGTGTTAAATATATTAGCTTAAAAGTTATAAGAGTTTAATAGAAGAGTATTATAAGTAATAGTGAAGAGATCCGGACCTACTATATACCGCCTACATAGGCCTCGAACTGAAGATCTCTTTAATAGACGATTAGGGAATCTGATGTATTTTATAGCAATTGTTCGTATACTATAGTTAAATGGAGCCTCCTAAGAGCTGGAGTAGGGGTTTTATTATATTAGATGTTAGAAGTCCTACTATAGTCGGCTATTATATTATAGACGGAAATTTATAATAGCATTATTTAGCGAGTATCTAAGGTAATAGAGAAATATCCGAAACGGGAAGTATTATCTAGAATAAGTTTTAAAAGGAATTCCTTAATAGTTAAAAGGGGTAGAGACTCTATTATAATTATTACTATCTAGAAGTTTTAAGAGAGCGAGCTTAAACAATAGTTATTATAGATTAAACAGCTTACGTATATACCGTATCCTATCTATCTTTATATTTTATCTTTTCCTAGCTTTACTATATGCTTAGAGTATATATATACCGGGTTGAGAAGTTAAGTGTAAATTATAGGGCTGCATTAATATTTATTTCTACTTAAGGCGTACTAGTAAAATTCTTCCAATTTCTTACAACTATAAATATATAACTAATAATCCTGTTCGTATATATTTCTTAGAGTTTTATTAGCTAAGATATACTTATACTATACATCTTCTTATAAACTTATACTAGCTTCGAGTCCCAGGTATTTCAGCTAGATATCTTTATTTTAGTAGTAGGAACTATAGTTTAGAAAGTACTAGTACATTTAATATAAACCGAAACTTAAATTAACTAAATACTATAGATTCCTAATTAGAAGCTTAGAAAGTAATAAATTCTAGAAGGTTCGATTAAAATATATTAGATAAAGAATATATAGAAAGAGAGCTAATATAAAGTACTATTAAGTAAGCTACCCTATCGAGTAAGCTAAAATTTCTTAATAGCGAACACGATAACTATAATATATAATATCTTAACATCTATAAAGAGATAATACTTAATAAAAAGGTAGAATTAAGCTTACCCTTTAAGCGTATAAAGCCGGCTAATTCTAAAGCCTATAAGCTACTACTAATATATTTAGTATACCGCGACTAACTCTCTAATAGAGATATAAAGGAACTCTTACGCGTACTAATTGCTGCGTAAACTACTAAAAGTTAACTATAACTAAAGAGTAGACGATTATATAATATATCCTTAACCTATATTTATAAGAATTTATACTCTAGCTATATAAGGTAGTAGATATAGTAGATAAACTATTAGCTACGTATAGTAAAGAGCTAGTAGATAAGAATTAGATTAAGAGATTTATAACGCGTATAAATAAGCTTAAAATAGTATTTAATTAGGTAAAGAACTGCTAGAGGATATAGTAAAAAGATCTTAAGATTATTAGCGCGTAGTTTAAGCTTATTAAAAAGATAAAAGCTATATATAGTATCTATAATAAGAATATATATAACTTTAATAAGACTAGCTATTAAATAGATATAATTAGGTTTATAAAAGTTATTATAGGTTTAGAAAGATATATAAAGCCTAATCTTATATAGCTAGGTAATTAAAAGTAGATTACTATTATCTAGAATATCTACGTAGTAGGGTATATAACCCCTCCTTTTATTATCTATAAAGAGCGTATCTATATTTCTACTTAGTATAAGAAGATAGATATACTATATAATTAGAAGCTTTTAGTATCTAAGAATAGCTGGACGAATAATATACTTAGTTTTAAGTAGTTAAAGTACTTTAATACTTATATAAAGGCGTGTTAAGTAGAAGTATATTAGCTGCTAATTCTAGATAGCTATAAGAGCTACCTTAACTAGAATTTTAAGAACTACTACCTTAAGAATAAAATTCTTACCCTCTATATACTAGCCTATTTATTATATATCTTCTAGCTACTTAATATAGCTTACTTTAGGCCTTTAAAATAGAAGTACTCTTAATATATATAAGACTTAGTATACTAGTATATCTTCTATATTAATAAGAAAAACTTTCTACCAGCTTTTAGAGATAAATTTTTTAATATATTTATATATAAAAACTATTAAAAAGCTTTTAAAGTATTAGACCTAGTTCTTTTAAATATATTGGTAGTACTTAAACGCTTTAAAGTATAACTATATATTCTATTAGGACTTCCTATACTATAGATACTATAAGTATTAAAAACTTTAAGTAATATACTTAAATTTTATCTTAATTAAAGTTTATATAAAACTCTTTTAGTTTATTACCTATAATAATTTAGAACGGGTTTATATAGCTTATTAAAGGGGCTAAATTAATACTATACTAGAACGCGCTTATAAATTCTTAGATTACTAAACTTAAAAAGTAAGTAGAAATACTAGCTAAATAAAAATCGTATAAGAGAAAGCGGATATAGTAGAATAGAATAATAGAATATAGTAAGGAATTAATATAAGTAGCTACTAAAGCCTTTAGAGTATTTTAGAGCTTAAAAAGAGCTTATTATATCGATAGATAAGAAAGGGCTTAACTAGATATATAATAATATTAGAGCTGGCTAGCTCTAATAAGGGTTGGAAAACTGCGTCTATTAACTAGAAATACGAGATATATTATATATATATCTCTAGACCTGCTAAAGAGCTAACTATAAATAGCTTAGCTATAATATACCCCCCCTAGCTGCAGTAAATAGTAAAGCTGCCTTCTAGTTAACTAGTCTAAATACCTCTATAAGACCGAGCTATTTTAAAAAGGTAAGGTGCTTCTGCTTAGGTAATACCTTTATAAAACTATCTACTAGCATCTAGTTTATTAGCTTCTAGCTAACCTATAACCTTCCTACTTTAACTTCTTATTAAATCTACATCTAATAAGTATCTATATAATATAACCTAGTCTATAGTCTATCTACTACTTTAGTAGTAATATCTACTATCTACTAATTATTATAAAATAGTATAGAAACTATTTCTATACTAAACCCTATATAATTAAAAACCCTAGTCTACTATTATAGCTCGCTGCCTACTATAGATAGAGCTAGTAGCTTAGCTTTAGTTGTTAACTTAGTAACCGAGTGTTATATTATTACTTTCTAGTCGATAAGTAGGCTATAAAACTTAGATAGGTAGCCCTATAAGCTGCAACGCGTCTCCTAATTATCTATAAACGCTACGTCTAATACTTTATAGAATAGTAGCTTATTATTAAAGTAGATTATATTTTTCTAATCTAGTCTAGATACTTATAAGCCTAGCCCTCTTATACTAATTATATATCTCTAAACGTATTCTACTACTTAAATATAACTCTATTTTAGATTCTTAAGATAGGTTACTAGAGTTAAATAAGTTTTTAAGATATCTAGGCGCGTATAAACTACTAGATATTTTAGAGATCCGACTAGCTATTAATAATATTTAATTCTCTAATAGTTTAGCTCCTCTATACTTAATATTAAGTAGTTATCGACTAGAAGTACCGTAGGATAGCTTCTCTACCCCTACTTCTATAGTCTATTATCACGAGGGGATGCGAGAGATAATAAGGAAGAAGGTTAATTCTAGGAGCTATATAAGCTGCCTGAGCTATATAGGACTATACTAGCAGATTATATAACTAGATACGTAACTAAGTACTAGGAAGACTTATAATATACCCCCCTATCTTATAGAGTAACGGAAAGATACTGATAATAAGCGTGTCTGGGTCTATACCTGAATAGGAAATCCACGATAGAAAGCTAGTATTAAAACTACTATAGATACTAGAAATACTAGTTAATAGTATATAGGTCTCCTAGAGCTAGGTAAGCTAGATAGTAAACCTGTAAGAGATATCTTCAAGCCTAAATTACTTGATAAAACTCTTGTATTTCTATTAGGGTAGTATTTTAGTAAGGCTGTTAGCAGGTATATAGCTAGTAGGCGTCTATTTAACTAGTATACTGCCTGTCTAAACAGCCTAGCGAATCTAGTAGTAATATATGTTAATATACTTAAGTTTTAACTATAGGTAATTATTATCTTTTATAACTATATCTACTATTTAATTATTATTACAGTAGATAGCTGGCGTACTATTTAGTATAAATTATAGGTTCGTAAATAGCTGTTTCTACTAGATTAGGTCTAAGGCTGCTTGGGATAGGATATAGAGCTCTACCTCTATTATCGATTTTATAACTATACGTTATTTAGTAGCCTTCTAGTCTATAGATAGACTATAAAGCTTAAATAGAAAACTATCTAAACTAGCTATTATTACTAGGTTATCTATATACGCTGTATTAGAAACTCTATAGAATATAGGCTCTAATTATTCTATCGCTAGATTGCTAGAAGAGCTACTATTTAAGCTGTTAGCTTAATTCTGTATAAAGCTCTCGGCTCGATCCTATATAGAGCTCTATACTTAATCCTGTATAGAGTTCTAGGCTAAGCTAATATTAGGGCTAGCGACTAAGCTGCCTATAGTCCTAGCTCTAGCCTTTATAGCTAAGTTCTTCGTGCTAATTAGGTAGCGCTAGTAGTATATAACTTCTATAAGCGTTTTCTAACTAGAGTTCTAGTTTACTTATACTAGTACTGAATGTGCTCGCGCGATATCTAGATAAGTTACTACTAAAATAAACGCTAGATACCCTATTAGCTGCTAGTAGTAGTAGCGCTGTTGCTTATTAACAGGCTCCTCTATAAGCGTGAGGTAGTTAGTAGTAGTAGGTATAGCTAGGTAGGTATTATTATATAGACTAAATTTAGCTGCTACCTTATTAATATAGGAATCCTATAGTAGCTAGGTAGTATCTACTACTAGGTCTTATACTATTCGTATACCTAAGAACTAGGTAAACTATTCTATAGATTTAATTTCGTATATAGCGTAGAGTTACTTCTTAAATATATAATAGATATCTAGGCGGCTAGGGTATATAAATACTACTATATTATCTATATAAAAGAAGATAATTAGGCTGTTATTTATAAATAGATATAGTATACTAGAAACTTAATATAATTCTAGTCTTACTAGTATAGATTTTAGCTTATTATACTAGAGTAGTAGAGCTTCTCTCAGCCTGTAGAGTACTTACTCTAGTAGTAATAGCTTCTTATACTCGTATTAGAATCCCTCTAGTATATAGTAGTAGAGCTTCCTAAGAACTCTAGTATTTAGAAAGGCGTTCGTAGCGTTGTATTAGAACATTAGTAGGTTAAACTATATAGCTAGAACTATAAGAGCTCTAAATATTTAAGTAGCTAGTATAGCTGTATAAGTCTCGCCGTATTATACCTATAAATCCTCTTATACGACGATACGCGCTTTCGCTCGTTCTAGGTAGCTATTCTAATCGAATTTATATGTATACACCTATATAAGTAGAAGCACCTCAGTATTAGTACTATATACTAGCGTAGGTGTCTTTTTAAAACAGCCTTTTCTCCAGCAGTTACTTATCTCTAGTCTTATTACTACCTAGAAAAGGTTAGTATATAGATACTTACTAACACCTTTAAATCGCTTTAGTAGATTAAGAAGCTGGTCTCTATAAATTCTAGCGTTTCTGGCTGATTGTAGACTCGCTAGAATGCTCGATTTCATGTTAGTTAAGCTGCTAGTAGAGCTGCTAGTAGAGCTCCTAGTAGAGCTTCTAGCTAGATCTCTAGTAGAGCTGGCAGCTACTATAAAGACTCTATAGTATATAGCTATTATAGTTGAATCTCGGGTATTTCCTCTACCTATTAAATAGTTAACTAGCGTACGCGTTCTCCTAGTATTAACGATATTCGAATCGTCTATATTAGGATTTCTAGCTTATAAAGCGTTATTATTATAACGACCTAGTAGGTAGCTAGGGATTTTATATACGTGTCTAGTAGAACTAGTTAGATTTAGTTTAGCTAATTAAGCTGTTAATATATATATAGTATCTATATTAGTCTAAGCATCTATATTAGGCTAAGTATCTATATTAGTCTCTAGTATAGAGTGTAAACTTTGTATAGGGTCTATACTAGTCCTAGTTAACTAAGCTGGTATAGGTAGGTAGTTAAAATCCTTCTATAGCTGAGAGAGCTGGTAATTATTATTATATATAGTATCTAGCTTAGTAGTCTACTTAGTATTTAATCTAGTATATTCTTATATATAGTACTACTATTAATCTATTATATAGAGATTGTCGATTAATATAGGGTTCTATACAGATCCTAGGTCTAGCAGATTAAGCTTTTCTTCTACTATAAGCTCTGCCTACTTACTAGCCTTAAGGTCTCCATAATAGCTCCTCTACTAGTCGAATATAACGTTTCTAGTCCTAATTATACGTTAACGTTTTAGGATCTATATATAAAAGATGTTGGTAGAGTTATATTCTAGTAGGTATTCTATATAAGCTCTAGTCTCTATCTTATCCGTAGTTTTAATATCTCGCCTGTAGATGTAAGCGCAGTAGCCTACTAGCGTATAGTAAGCTATATTAGGCTTCCTACTATATATAATCTCGTATAGCATCTTCTAGTCTAGCCTCTATATAGGCGTTGTATTAAGCAGGTAAGCTAATATAACTACTACCTTATTTATAAGAGACTTAGGTAGACTAGTCTCTATATAAATAGAACGTAATCTCTATATAATAGCTTTACCAGCTACTTTTTATAAACCTTTCTACTCGTCTATATATATAGCAGTTATCTTATATTTAATACCTGTCGTCTGCAGTTACTCTATAAGGTATAGCCCTAGTCCTTACTTATTATCAGATTGTACGACTATTATATAGTATATATAGCTAAATTAACGTTAAATCTTCTTAATTATAGAAAATAGTATAGGAATCAGCGTAGTCCTCTTATATAAGGGTAGGTAGATAACTTTATGCTATCCTAAGTATTAATAGACTACGTATAGTATGTATTTATTACTATTGTAATACCTTTCTTCTAGTAGAACTAGGTATATCAGATCTATTATAATTCTATAGAAAGGACGCGTAGCAACTAACTTAGGTATATATCTAGATATCTACTTTAATATCTATATTTTAACGTAGATTTTATAGAGTTTTAGAACTTTAGACTACCTATCCTCTACTAGCTTAAAACCTTCTATAGCTAGTTCTAGATAGGCTATTATATCTACGCTTAGATAAGCCTATATTAAATAAGCTTAATTAGGTGTAGCAACTAGATTAGGTTTTAGTACTCTATTAGGCTGATATTTAGTACGAGGATTAGAGTACTACGCGAGGTGCTGCGCGAGGTACTACGTCGATTTCTAAATAGGATCCTGTATAAAGCTCTATATAGGATCCTATATATACTACTCTATAAGCTAACTAGGAGCTCTATATGTATTCTACTAAGTAGGCTGGCTGGCAGCTCTAGCAGTAGTTCTAGTAGTAGCTATAATACTTAGCTTATAAGTAGATATCTGAGTAGGTATCTTAGAATCTATAAGTTAGTATCTCTTATAATATTCTAGGTAATATAAGATATTTGTTAGCATCTACTTATATAGATAGTTATTTCTAAAGTCGAAATATATATTAGAATCTTTATAGGATAATAGGCCGAATATATTAGCGAAAAAGCTAGGTATATAAGCTATATCTCTAATTATTAAATATCGCCTGCCTACTAGCGTACTAATAGAAACTATATACGTTCCCCATTTTCTAATCTATAGAGAAGTCGCTCTAGCTAGTACAGCTTCCTAAGCTGTAGCTATTCGAGTAGTACGCTAGCTCTATTACTTCGTATTATATATATAGATATTTAAACTAGAATCTAAAATCTAGTAATTTATATACGTCTATATCTAGCTTATACTATAGACTTTATAGCTAATCGCGAAGCTTAAATAAATAGACTTATTAAAATCTACTATTCGATCTAGTGTAGGTATAAGCCTTCGAGTAAGAGTAGTAATAGTAGTAGTACTAGTAGAAGCACTCGCAGCGTTCTACTTATTAATCTTTTCCTCAGCCTATTTAAAACGCCTAGTATAGTATAGATTCTTTCTTCTCTTCTCTACTTTAGCTATAATAGCTGGATCCTTCTATACGTGCGTAATAGCTGGATTTAGGTATACATACTTAGAATAGAAGTAACGAAATCTATATATATATATTAGCACCTATTTTCTCTTATAGGCTGATCCTAATATCTCTCCTAATATACCTCGTAATATATCTCCTAATATATCTTCTAATGCATCTCCTAATACGTATCCTAGTATAAGAGCTTAAGCTGGTACGGCTTCTAGTATAGGAGCTAGTATATAAGCTCTACCTAGTACTAATTTAGATTGCTAATTAATATTAAATACTCTATATAATCTGTTATAGGGATTTTCGGCTAGTCTACCGAGCTGTATTAGATATCGACGTACGATATTACGGTCGATATCACGCCGGATATTACGCTAGATATCAGCTAATATACCCCTTTTTTCATGTATATAAATATGGCCCGCTGGCCATCTTCAATCAACCAGTTCAGCTCCTCATCTCCCTCCCTGAGATAAGATTCGCCTCTCACCACATAATCTATTGTACGTACTAGTAGTACGCTTAACTCTATAGAATCTCCTAAATCGAGCGACTAGCTTAGCAACTGTAAGTATAGTCTAATCCCCCCTATTAATATCTTTTAACAGCTCTCTTAGCTCTCTAGTCGCCTAAGACTTGCTAATAGGCTTAAAAGCGTATAGTAGATCTTCTTATAGTCTCCCGTATTAAGCTTTAAATACTGCTATCTCTTACATCTATTTAATCGTGTAAATCCAGTCGTCTAGCTATACCTCTAAACCTCTTAATCTAGTCCTATTCTTTAGGTTCTCGTAATAGTTAATAAGCTGATTTTGTCGTATAGGATTTGAAGGAGCTAGTTAAGCTTTTAGCTTTATAAGGTGCGTATAGACTGTATTAGCTGAGGATACTATATAGATTAGACGGCTGTTAATAGTCTGTACGATTTCCTTTCGTATATTATATAGGGACCTTGTTATCCTACTCTATTCCTTATATTTCCACTCTCAATCAGCTAGTTGTAGCTGGTAGATGCTGCGTTCTTCAGCTGATCTAATATCTGCTAGTAGACTAGGCCTCTCTAGTTTACTGGGTATTATCGGCGGCGTTGAGCTTGATAGATCGTAATATTACCAGACTTTAGGATCCGCCTGAACTTTCAGCTGCGCTAGCTATAGATTCCAGTCTTCTAACTTGCTAAGGATAATTACAGCGCGTATATACCGCCTATTCTAATCTAGACTCATCGTAAGTACTAGAATAGGTAGCTTTTATATTATGGTTGAATCTCCTTATTAATAGGTTGCGGCGGTAGGCAATCCGGGCTTATAACTATTACGAGGGGATACGAGAGATAATGAAGAAGAAGGTTAATTCTAGGAGCTATATAAGCTGCCTAAGCTATATAGGACTATACTAGCAGATTATATAACTAGACACGTAACTGAGTACTAGGAAGGCTTATAATATCTATACTTAGCTGCGACCTTATTAATAAATAAGTCTTAATTAAGCTAGATTCTACTTATATTCTAGTCTCGAACTATTCTAATTCCTAGGAACCACCTAAACTATCTAAGTAAACGTAGCTCGTACTATAATTTTAAGCCTGCTTTAAATTGCTAATATATAGTAAGGTAGTTTAGATAGATTAGAACGATTATATTATTAATATAAAAGAATACTATTAGGCTCTTACTTTTAAATAGATATAGAACCTCTTAGATTAGCTATAGTTTTAGCTTAAGTAGCGAGCTCTTAAGGTACTTATACTAGAGTAGAGGAGTATCTTTTAGGCTATAGAGAGCTTTTCTTATCTCTAGTAGCTTACCTAGCTTCTACGTAAATCCTTCTAGTATATAGACGTATATTAGTCTATCTAGTAGTATATTTAAGAAAGCGTTAGTAATATTATATTAATAGGCGCGTAGTCTAAAAGCTGCTACTAGAGTAACTAGAAATCGGAATACTTATACTACTAGAGTAGCTATATATATATCTCCCTAGTCCTACTATAAGTCTTTTCTAATAACTAGTCTAGCTTTAAACTTATATAGATATCTATTCTCATCGAATTTATATGTAAATACCTATATTAGTAGTAGAAGCTTAATCTCTAGCTGTATACTAGCTCTAGTCTCTATTATATAAACTAGACAGCCCTTATTATAGTAGCTCTAAAACTCTACTACTGCTACTTTCTTAAATTTAATTCCGAATAGATACCTCTTAAGCTACTTCTATTACTTTAGTAGAGGTAGTAGCTAATCTCTATATAGACTAATTCTGGGCTAATTAGCTAGTATATTACTACTTATCTTCTACTATAACGCTTCTATAAATACTATATAGTATATGCGGGGTATTTTATAAGTTCTAGTTTCTATAATATTTCTAGTATTAAGCTAACTACTAATTTTGTCGCGTCTATTCGTATTATTTAAATATCAGTCTAGAGCCTCTACTTCTAACTTAATCTAATACTAGCTTTTAGAGAGGCTAGTTATTACCTCTAGATATTTATCGCGATCGTCTTAACTATACGGTTTTAGGGTATCTTCTAGCGTTATAATACTACTAACTACTAGATACTCTACTCTAGCCAGCTTACTTAATTATTACTAACCTAGCTCCTACTTAAGCTACTATTTAATCTGCTACTCGAGCTTATTATTTAGTATCTCTTTGTATAATTAAGCTATTAATTAATCTAGTAGATATTTAAGCTCTATATTATTCAGCTTATAGCTCTCCTTAATATTAAATACTACGGCTGTTAGATATAGCATCTACTTATCTAAAAAGATAAGATCTTTATGCGATTCTGTAAGTAGTAGAATAATATTTCTAGTTCTAATAACTCTATCTAGTTCTAGCATCTAGATACGATAGATATTTATAGAATTATATCTTATAAGGCGTCTAATTAGCATATAAGATTATAGCTTCTCTCTTTAATATAGGTAATAATTTAAGATATATACTTTAACTTCTAGTACGCTAAGATAAACTACTAACAGTCTAGTTCCGCGTACTATCTTATATAGAGTATACTAGTCTAGAACTTCGGTTAGTATTTAATTAAGAAAATAGACTATTAAGAGTAGGTACTCGTTTAATACCTCTATTAGTAGCCCTATATCTATCCTTATAGCTCTTCTCTATACGACTGGTAACTGCCCTACTCTTTCTATTAGACTATTCTACTCTTCAGTATACTCTACTCGTAGTTCTACTAAAATTTCTAGATTCTTAAAGATATTAAGCATCTTAAAATATCCGTACTTACTATTAAGCCTAATAGTTTTAACCTACGTATTAAACTAAACTCTAAGTTTAACTAGTAATCTTTATACTATACGTTGTAGTATTATTATATTCTTATTTAGTAGGTAGTAGGCTTTATACTACCTACTATACTAGTAGACTATATAGAATATCTAGAGGTCTCTATTATAGTAGTACTCTAACTAATCGTATATTTAGACTAGATCTATCTCTAGTTTCTCGAATAGTCTCTAGGCTGGTTTCTAAGAAACTCTTCTATTTACTATCTTATAGAGCTTAAACTAGATATAAATAGCATATTCTATCTACTTTAGAGCTTAATTTCTCTACTGCTATAGCTGCTACTATACCCCCTACTACTGCTTAATTAACTTAAGCCTATTAATATAAGTAGGTAGATAAGTAACTACCTTCTAGCTAATATAGTTAAATATCCTATAAGCTTATATAAGTATAAGTTCTAGCTGCTTATAAGCTATATAGGAAGGTTTTAATCTATACTATACTATATATACTAATAGAGATAGTTGTATACTATCCTCTATATCTATTAGCTAATACCTAAACGTATACCTAAGATAGTATATAATATTCGATAGATCTATCTAATATAAACAGTCTCGTTCTAAGTTAAAATAGATCCCTACTATATTATAGTATAAGAGACTAACTATACTCGTAAATATTTCTAAGATATATATTATATATAAGAGTAGGATAGTCTTAATTTTAGTAGGCGTTTATACCTATAGCTAGACTTCTCTCTATTTTTAAATTAGTAGCAGCTATCCCTCTATATATATATAGTCGTCTAGTCTAGGCTGCTATATTATTCTCTAGTTATAAAATTTACTATTAGTAATATAGGTATTTAAGCTAGGGTCTATAATCTATCTATTAAGTAGTAATAGCTAATACTAATACTATTTAACTTATATAACTCTAAGCTATAGAACTGAAGATATTATAGATTTTACTAATCGATTTAGGTTTAGAACTACTATTACTACTAGTTCTAATAGTTAACGCCTATTATCCTATCTTTTTATTATATTTAATACTGGTACTAAGACTATTATAAAGCCTATAAAACCTACTAACCCTACTAATCCTACTACTACTACTAGTTACTTTTTAGTATTATAAAGTACCTTTAACCTAGATAATCTTAATATTCTAAGCTTCTAAAATCTCTACTTAATATCTTAATCTAGCTACTAGTTTAATAGGCGCAGTATTAAGTTAATATATAGATACTACTCGAATTTATAACTATTTCTATAGAAGTAGACTATCTATCTTAATTACTAAGGTTTCTAGCTACTATTAGTTTACTACGACTACTATAGTTATTATAGTATAATACTAAGTATTATAAACGTTTCTAGCTCTAATATAACTAGTCTAATATAACGATAGTATAACGTATACTAGACTACTAGGTCTAAGATATTTATATATAGCTTATTATCTACTTTAGACTTAATAAGTAGTAATAGCTTATTTACTATCTAGCTATCGTCTAAGCTCTTAACTGCGAGAATAAAGTCCTATTAAGTTTAATTCCCCTATACTTCTAGTATACTTACTAGGTTTATAACGCGCGTTATTTTAAGCTAATCTTTAAACCAGGTATCTAGATTCCCCTTTCTTAGTCGTATCTTAAGCGTCTAGTATTAAGCCTGCAGCTATATACTATGCTTAGCTTTACTTAAGTAGAGATACTTTTTAAAAGTCTATAGTTAATTATATATAGTCTTATAGTCTACAATTAAATAGATATATTAAGCTACTATTATCCTCGATATCTCCTACGTAAATTCCCTAAGAGCTTTCTCTTTTTATAGCTACTACGCCTTACTACAGCTATACGTCCTATACTAGGCTTTATATCTTACCAATTCTTAATTAGTCAGATCTATAATATCTACTTTAGTATCTACTACTTTAGTATTACTATCTATCTTATAGAAATCTCCGAACTACTTTTTAATCGGCTTTTTAGTATCTAGTTAAAGGACTAGCTCCTTACTAAAGTCTAGATCTATATATTTCTAGAGCTAGTTCTAGTCCGTACTATCTTTCTATAAAAATAGCTACTACGTCTAGTATTCTAATTTATTAAGAATAACTATAGCCTTAGTAATAAGTAGGTCTAATTCTATTATCTTTTTAATATACTATATTACGTTAATCTATTAAGGTTAAGAAGGTCTAAGGATATAATAGGATTAGCTATAATAAGAATCTATTATTATTAAAGCTAGAAAAAGAGAAGAGAAGGTATACGGTGGTAAGATATATATTATTTGCTTACTTTAGTCCAGGTAGGTGTAGGGTCATATAAGAGCAACTGCTATTATAGTATCGCAGGAACGGGACCGAGCTATAAGTTAGAACCTTTATAATATTCTCCTCCTCCTCCTCTTCTTCCTCTAATGCTAAGTTGTATAAACAAGTAGCTCTTTAGTAAAGTTCCGCCCTATATCCTATTCGAATTCTCCTAAAGCGATTATATCTTTATAGTCGCCCTAGTCGTTCTATAGGAGTATAGTATAACTAGTCTACTTATAAAGGAACTACTATTTTAAACTGCCTCCTCTCTTACTAATTACTCGTACGTCTTAGATTTTCTTAAGCTCCTATTTATCTTCGTTTCTAACGCTGATTAGCGCTAGTTAATAGTCGTCCTATATTTAACTTAATAACAGGTCTTAAGTAATAGGGCGAAGTAGCGTTATATAGAAGATATTATGAATTTCTAATAGGATATCTAGTCGGTATATATTTTATCTAACAGTCTTATTAACTATATATTATTAATAGAGCTTATAGAGCTTCTTTTTCCTTATAGAGTCTATTTTAATATTACGTATGTTAAGCTAAACTTTATTCTCTAATTAGTATTATAATATAGAATCTCTTATATAATTATAAATTTCTTACTAGTACTATTATATATAGACTATTATTACTTGTATAAATTTAATATAGTCTTTTAGTTTACTAATAATCTATTTTACTATATAAATAGAGTTTCTAGACTACTCTATTAGCAGCTTCTCTTTTAATTATATAGACTCTCCTAAGTTTAGGTAATAGCTATAAGTAAAAAAGAATAGGCTAACTCTTATAGAGGAAGCGTCCCTAGTACTAACAGCAATCTAAGCTAGTAGTAGCTATAGATTCTAGTTATTCTAGGAGTAGTTATAATAGTAGTAGAGAAGCTCTTTAAGTAGCTAGTTTATACGTTCTATACTTCTATCAGTCTTTAGATAGTATGCTGTTAATAGCCTTTATTTAATCTTAAGAATTCGGTAGATATATACCTATACGCTTTATATAAACTACTCTCCTCTATTAGAAACTATTACTTATAGGAGCCTATAATATACTATAAAATACTCGATAAACTTATTAGCTAATATTTAACTTTTAAGGTCTAGAATAGTAATAAAGAGTATTCTTTTACTTAAACGGTCTGTAATAATAAAAATATACTTATTACTATATATAGTTCTTAGTAAGTTAATAATATAGTCTATTAAAATTTCTAACTATACCCTCTTAAGAACTAGAAGAGGATATAGTAGGCCTTTTTTTCTAGAACGCTAAACTATATTTCTACTATAGAAGTAGTAATTTTATATAAAGTGTTTAATATCCGCTGCTATTTTAGGCTAAAAGTAGCACCGTAATATTAACCCAATCGTAATATTCTTACTAGAGTAGCTAGCTAAGTAAGAGTTGTAAGTCTCTTAGATTAGCTTTATATAAAATAGCTTGCTCTTACGAATTTAAGCGTATTCTCTCTATATTAATCTATCTCCTAGGATTAAGAGGTTAGATAGGCTAATCCTAAGGTAACGGAGGGTTTCTAAAAGTATTCTCTCCCCTACTTTAGTAGTATAGAGAAGTATAGTATACGTCTTATCTTTTTCTTAGGTATTTTACTATAAGATCTCTATTAGTATTTACTACTCCTCGTATAATATTTTAGTTATAAACTCCCCTTCGTCTATAGATTCCTCTCCTATTATAGAGTCTTCTAGGGCAACTACCTCCGTCTAATTATTAGAAGTATCTTTAGCATGCTAGTTTCTAGTTTATATAGAGGCTGTATAAACTCTATTCTTAAAATTAGATAGTCTAAAGAGTTAGCTAATTCTTCTTTAAATCTACTTATTATTAGCTTCTTTTAGGAGATCCTAATTATAATATAAAAAAGTATTAGCTAGAATATTAAGCTTACCTAGCTTATATTTAAACTAGAAGTTAAACTGGGTAAAGAATACTACTTATCTTACCTAGTACTTAGAGAGCTTTTATACTTTAGTAAAGTATTTTAGGTTATAATAATCTATATAAACTATAAAGTACGTAAATAGTTTTAAAGACTTCTTCTATTCCTTAAGGTATTATATAACTACTAGTAATTTCTTATTATAAATTAGGTAGTTATACTCTATAGGAAGTATTTACTTTAATATAAAAGTAATAGGTTATAGAACTCTTTTATTATTATATTATAGTAATATACCTCTAGTATACTAGCTAAAGGTATTATACTCTAGAATTGTTTCTCTTTTAGGGTTATATTAGGCTAATACTAGCGTTTATACGAAGTATTACTTTAGGTAATTAAAGGTAGTAAGTACCCGATTATTAAGTTAAAACTATTTCTTCTCTTATTCCCTTTAGATAAGAACTATTAGTAGAGTAACTACTTTAGAAAATTCCTTAATAAACTGGCGGTAGAAGTTTATAAAGCCTAAAAAGCTCTATATACTATAAACTAATATAGGTACTTCTTAATCTTAAATTACTTTAACTTTCTATAGGTTTATTTAGATACTTTTTTCTATATTAATAATAAAGCTAAGATATTTTATTATACGGATCTTAAATTCGCACTTATTAATATCGAGTTAGAGGCTAGCATCTATTAGCTTTTAAAGGATTACTTTAATATAGCGCTAATAGTTTTATAGAGAGCCGTCCATGTATATAAAGATATTATCTAAGTATACCGAAATAAAGTTGCTTAAATACTCCTAGATTATATAATTAATATACTGTTAGAAGATACTTAAAGTATTTATAAGGCCGAAGGGTATAACTAGCTACTTATATAAACTATAGTAGGTTATAAATACTATCTTCTACTTATCTCCTTCTTTAATTTAGATCTTATTAAATATAGTAATAATATTAAGTTTATAAACTATTTAGTTCAACTAATTTAATTTAGCATTTCTTAGATTAGAGGTAGAGGGTAGTAGTCTTTCTATATAATAGCGTTCAGGGCGTAGTAGTTAATATAAAAGTAGAAGCTACCCCCTAGTTTTTATATAAATAGGACTAGTACTATAGTTAGAGAGTTGCTAACCTAAATAAATCCTTTATTAAGGAGCTCTATTAGGGTCTTCTAAAGGATAAGGAGTATCTCCTATAATATTCTATATAAAGGACCTAAGGGGATTCTTAGAGGGCTTCTATCTTTCCCTTCCAGCTTAATTATATAGTCTACTTCTAGTCTTAAAAGCAGTAGCTTATTAGTTTCCTATTAATTAAAGGTATAGAACTACTATATATATTCCTTAGGGAGTTTTATATAAAGGTCTATTTTTAGCTTATTTTCTAGAGCCTTCTAAATATCGGCTATACTAATAGTAAAGATGTAGGGTAGCTTAGTAAGGGAATCTTACAGACGTCTCCTATAGTATTTTACTATAGTAGAGAAAGTATATACTAAGACTTGGGTAATATTAGCTATATATTACTACTTCTAAAGCTTCTAGTTTTATATAATTACCCCCGTTCTACAAATATATAAGATTTCTATTTTTAGGTTAATAATTGTATCTTTACTTTACCTCTATAGGCGTTCTAAGATTATACTATAATCTCCTTCTATCTTTAGAACTACGTAAGTAAATACTCGACCTAGACTTACCTAACTTCTACCTATATCTAGTAAGTCGATAATAGCTACCTCTTTAATAATTCTAGCCGAGAAGTTGCTAAATAATAAGGCCGTTAATAGTATTAGAAGGTGGAAGTATTCCAGTCCAGCCTTTTATACAATCCTTTTCTTAACTATTATATATAAGTTATAACTATTATCTATTAAAGCGAGAGGGCTAAAGATATTATTAAGTAGTATAGGGGTTATAAATAGAGCGCTAGTTATCCGAAATTAATTAAATTTATCTAGTACTTACTTTTTCGCCTACTCTTTTTATAGCTTTAAGTACCGACTTCTATTTAGAGTAATACTTTTCCCGTCCTATTAGCTTAGGCTATATCTCTATATTCCTTATTATACTAAATAGATTCTAGTAGTATTATATAAACCTAATTAAACTATATACTACTTTTAGACGGAGTATAATAGCAGCTTTAAATAAAGTAACCTCCGTTTCTATAGGTAAAATAGGTATTCTATTATTTTTAAGCCTTCAGCTCTTTCTTAATAATATTTCTCATCTTCTCTAGTAGCTAAAACCTTATATCTAGACGCTGTATAAGTCCGCGATTAGCTGTTAGCGTCTAGTCTATAGTATTATTAATAGTAGCTAATAGTTGTAGTTGCGGAAGCGGTATAAGTAGCTGTCTCTAGCTATCCCTTATCTAACTGGTCTTCCCCCTACTAAAGGACTATATAAAAGCGCTATCGAGTTTAGCTACTTTAAGACGGTTATTAAGAATATAAAGTTTCTATATAAAGGTCGCGTACGATATAAAATCTTTCTTACTAATACTACTAATTGTTAATTAGTAGAACTTAGGATAAATCTTCCCTTCTAAATCTTATATCTTAACTTAATCTAGGTAAGAGTTGTATAATACTTCTATAGAGAGATAATTATACTTAACTAGAAACTTAATAAAAGTCTTATTACCTTATCTTAGGTTTTTAAACTTAATCTTAGCTTATTTCTAATAGTAGGGGTTATTATATCGTATATCTATAATTGTCTAAAATTTATTATAGATAAGGGTACTTATAGTAATATATTTTTTATACGATTAAAGGTATATTCTAATATTACTCTTATAAAATAATACTATATAGGCTACTACTATTATATATATTAAGCCTATAGATAAACCGTCGATACGGATCTTAATCTTTATACTACTTTTCTAAATAGAGTATACTTTATAATCTTTTTAAAACTTATCTAGCTTATTAAGTATAGCTTTTATACGAATAGGCTTAGTAGTTATAATTAGAGCTGGCTGGCTCTAATAAGGGTTGGAAAACTGCGTCTATTAACTAGAAATGCGAGATATGCTATATATATATCTCTAGACCTACTAAGAGGCTAACTATAAATAGTTTAGCTATAATATACCCCCCCTAGCTGTAGTAAATAGCAAAGCTACCTTCTAGTTAACTAGTCTAGGTACCTTTATATAGTTATAACACACCCCCCCAGCTGCAGTAAATAGCAAAGCTGCCTTCTAGTTAACTAGTCTAGATATCTCTGTAAGACCGAGCTGCTTTAAAAAGGTAAGGTACTTCTACTTAGGCAGTACCTTTATAAGACCGTCTGCTGGCATCTGGTTCGTCGGCTTCTAGCTAACCTATAATCTTCCTACTTTAACTTCTTGTCGAATCTACATCTAATGAGTGTCTATATAACGTAGCCTAGTCTATAGTCTATCTACTGCTTTAGTAGTAATACCTACTGTCTACTGATTGTTATAAAATAGCGTAGGGACTATCTCTATACTAAACCCTACGTAATTAAAGACCCTAGTCTACTATTACAGCTCGCTGCCTGTTATAGACAGAGCTAGCAGCTCAGCCTCAGTCGTCGACTTAGTGACTGAGCGCTATATTGTCGCTTTCTAGTCGATAGGCAGGCTATAGAGCTTAAATAGGTAGCCCTACGAGCTGTAACGTGTCTTTTAATTGTCCGCGAACGCTGTATCTAATACTTTATAAAATAGTAGCTTGCGCTTATTACTAAGGTAGGTTGTATTTTCCTAATCTAGTCTAGATACTTATAAGCCTAGCCCTCTTGTACTAATTATATATCTCCAGACGTGCTCTAATACTCGAATATAACTCTATTCTAGATTCTTAAGATAGGTTGCTAGAGCTAAATAAGCTCTTAAGATATCTAGGCGCGTATAGACTGCTAGATATCTTAGAGATCCGATTAGCTACTAATAATATTTAGTTCTCTAATAGTTTGGCTCCTCTATACTTAATGCTAGGTAGTTATCGACTAGAGGTACTATAGGATAGCTTTTCTACTCCTGCTTCTATAGTCTATACTTAGCTACGACCTTATTAATAAACGAGTTTTAACTAAGCTAGATTCTACCTGCATCCTAGTCTCGGACTATTCTAATTCCTAGAAACCACCTAAGCTATTTAAGTAAGCGTAGCTTATACTACAATTTTAAGTCTACTTCGAATTACTAATATATAGTAAGATAGTCTAAGTAAACTAGGACAACTATATTATTAATATAGAAGAATACTATTAGGCTCTTACTTCTAAATAGATATAGAACCTCCTAAATTAGCTGTAGTTCTAGCTTAAGTAGTAAGCTCTTAAGGTACTTATACTAGAATAGAAGAGCATCTCTCAGGCTATAGAGAGCTTTCCTTATCTCTAGCAACTTATCTAACTTCTATATAAATCCTTCTAGCGTATAGGTATATATTAGTCTATCTAGCAGTATATTTAAGAAAGCGTTGGTAATATCGTATTAATAGGCGTATAGTCTAAAAGCTGCTACTAGAGCGACTAGGAATTGGAATACTCGTACTATTAGAGTAGCTATATATATATCTCCCTAGTTCTACTATAGGTCTCTTCTAATAACTAGCCTAGCTTTAAACTTATATAGATATCTATTCTTATCAAATTTATATATAAATACCTATATTAGCGGTAGAAGCTTAATCTCTAGTTATATACTAGCTCTAGTCTCTATTATATAAACTAGACAGCCCTTACTATAGTAGCTCTAAAGCTTTACTACTACTACTTTCTTAAATTTAATTCTAAATAGATGCCTCTTAAGCTACTTCTATTACTTTAGTAGAAGTAGCAGCTAATCTTTATATAGACTAATCCTAGGCTGATTAACTAATATATTATTACTTATCTTCTGCTATAACGCTTCTATAAACGCTGTATAGTATATATAGAGTATTTTATAAGTTCTAGTTTCTATAATATTTCTAGTATTAAGCTAACTACTAATTTCGTCGTATCTATTTATATTATTTAATCGTCGGTCTAGAGCCTCTACTTCTAGCTTAATCTAATACTAGCCCTTAAGGAGGCTAATTATTACCTCTAGATACTTATCGCGATCGTCTTAACTACGCGGTTCTAGGGTATCTTCTAGTATTATAATACTGCTAACTACTAGATACTCTACTCTAGCTAGCTTACTTAATTATTACTAACCTAGCTCCTATTTAAGCTACTACTTAATCTACTACTTAAATTTATTATCTAATATCTCCTTGCGCGATTAAGGAGTTAATTAATCTAGCATCTATTTAAGCTCTATATTATTTAGCTTACAGCTCTTCTTAATATTAAGTACTGCGGCTGCTAGATATAGCGTCTACTTATCTAGAAAGATAAGATCTTTATACAATTCTGTAGGTAGCAGAATAATATCTCTAGTTCTAATAACTCTGTCTAGCTCTAGCATCTAGATGCGATAGATATTTGTAGAATTATATCCTATAAGGCGTCCGATCAGTATATAAGATTATAGCTTCTTTCTCTAGTATAGGTAATAATTCGGGATATATACCTTAGCTTCTAGTATACTAAGATAAGCTACTGACGGTCTAGTTCCGCGTACTACCTCATACGGAGTATACTAGTTTAGAGCTTCGGTCAGTATACGATTAAGGAAATAGACTGCTAAAAGTAGGCACTTATTTAATACCTCTATTAGTAGCCCTGCGTCTATCCTTATAGCTCTTCTCCATACGACTAGCGACTGCCCTACTCTCTCTATTATACTATTCTACTTCTTAGTATATTCTACTTATAGTTCTACTAAGATTCTTAGGTTCTTAAAAATATTAAGTATTTCAGAATATCTGCGCTTACTATTAAGCCTAATAGCTTTAACCTATATATTAAACTAAGCTTTAAGCTTAACTAATAATCTCTATATTATACGTTATAGTATTATTATATTTTTATTTAGTAGGTAATAGACCTTATACTATCTACTATACTAGTAGACTATATAGAATATCTAGAAGTCTCTATTATAGTAGCGCTCTAACCGATCGCGTATTTAGACTAAATCTATCCCTAGTTTCTCAAATAGTCCCTAGGCTGGTTCTTAAAGAGCTCTACTATTTACTATCTTATAGAGCTTAAACTAGATATAGATAGTATATTCTATCTATTTTAGAGCTTAATTTCTCTACTACTACTACTACTGCTGCTATACCTTCTACTACTATTTAATTAACTTAAGCCTGTTAATATAAGTAGGTAGATAAGTAACTACCTTCTAGCTAGTATAACCGAATACCCTGTAAACTTATATAGGTGTAAATTCTAGCTGCTTACAAGCTGCATAGAAAGGCTTTAGTCTATACTATACTATATATACTAATAGAGATAGTCGTATACTGTCCTCTATATCTATTAGCTAATACCTAAACGTGCGCCTAAGATAGTATATAATATTTAACGGATCTATCTAATATAGATAGTCTTATTCTAAGTTAAAATAGATCCCTACTATACTATAGTATAAGAGACTAACTATACTCGTAAATATTTCTAGGATATATACTATATATAAAAGTAGGATAGTCTTAATTCTAGCAGGCGTTTATACCTATAGCTAGACTTCTCCCTATTCTTAAATTAGTAGTAGCTGTCCCCCTATATATATATAGTCGTCTGGTCTAGGCTACTATATCATTCTCCAACTATAAGACTTACTATTAGTAATATAGGTATTTAAGCTAGGGTTTATAATCTATCTATTAAGTAGTAATAGCTAATGCTAATACTATTTAGCCTATATAGCTCTAAGCTATAGAGCTAAAGCTGCTATAGATCTTACTAATCGACTTAGGCTTAGAGCTGCTGTTACAGCTAGTTCTAATAGTTAACGCCCGTTATCCTATCTTTTTATTATACTTAGTACTAGTACTAAAACTATCGTAGAGCTTATAGAGCCTGCTAACTCTACTAATCCTACTACTACTACTAGTTGCTTCTCGGTATTATAGAGCACCTTTAATCTAGATAATCTTAATATCCTAAGCTTCTAGAATTTCTGCTTAATATCTTAATCTAGCTACTAGCTTAATAGGCGTAGTACTAAGTTAATATATAGATACTATTTAAATTTATAACTATCTCTACAGAGGTAGACTATCTATCTTAATTACTAAGGTTTCTAGCTGCTATTAATCTACTATAACTGCTATAGTTACTATAGTATAATACTAAGCGTTGTAAACGTCTCTAGCTCTAATATAACTGGTCTAGTACGACAATAGTATAATGTATACTATACTACCAGGTCTAAGATACTTATATATAGCTTATCGTCTACTTCAGACTTAATAAGTAGTAATAGCTTATTTACTACCCAGCTATCGTCTAAGCTCTTAACTGCGAGAATAAAGTCCTACTAAGCTTAATTCTCCTATACTTCTAGTATACTTACTAAGCTTATAACGTGCGTTATTTTAAGCTAATCCTTAAACCAGGTATTTAGGTTCTCCTTTCTTAGTCGTATCTTAAGCGTCTAGTATTAAGCCTGCAGCTGTATACTACGCTTAGCTTTACTTAGGTAGAGATGCTTTTTAAAGGTCTATAGTTAATCATATATAGTCTTATAGTCTACAATTAGATAGATATATTAAGCTACTATTATCCTCGATATCTCCTGCGTGAATTCTCTAAGAGCCTTTTCTTTCTGCAGCTATCGCGCCTTACTATAGCTATATGTTTTATACTAGGCTTTATATCTTGCTAATTCTTAATTAGTCAGATCTATAATATCTACTTCAGTATCTACTACCTTAGTATTACTATCTGTCTTGTGGAAATCTCCGAACTACTTCTCAATCGGCTTCTCAGTATCTAGTTAAAGGACTAGCTCTTTACTAAGGTCTGGGTCCACGTATTTCTAGAGTTAGTTCCGGTCCGCGCTATCTTTCTACAGAAATAGCTACTATATTTAGTACTCTAGTTTATTAAGAATAACCGTAGCCTTAGTAATAAGTAGGTCTAATTCTATTATCTTTTTAATATACTATATCGCGTTAATCTATTAAGGTCTCTACTACAACTAGTTCTAAGCTTTCTAGCTTTCTAACTAGCCTAGTAATGTTAAGATAACTAAGGTTTTAATAAACGAGATATAATTAACTAAGCCTATATTAATCAGCTCTAATCTATCTATATAGAACGTAGTAGTAGTTAAAGGGCTTTTAGGCTTATAACTATTAGAGCTAGCTAGTTCTAATAAGGGTTGGAAAACTGCGTCTATTAACTAGAAATGCGAGACATGCTATATATATATCCCTAGACCTGCTAAGGGGCTAACTATAAATAGCTTAGCCGTAATATTAAAGGCTACTTTTTTATCCTCCTCATCCCCTATATATTAGGCCGCTACCTATAGTTTAAGATAGCCCCGGAGGACTAGAAACTCCTCCTTATAGTAGGAGAGGATCTATAAGTGTGTTAGTAGTAAGTATTCTACTAGTATTAGATGCGATTTATACGGGGTTATACTTTTTATTTTATAAAGTATAATACTTACATTTTTTTAATCTTAGGGACTAAAAGGTAAATATTATATACTACCCGCAGGCGAGCGTATACGTAGCCTAAAAGTAGATAACTTAAAAGGCTTTTAAAAAGGCTCTAGAAGGCGGGTAGAATAGTATATTAATTAATTTTTTTTATAAGGCGTTAGCGATACTTTAATAATTAATAGTACTAGGGACGTACAATAATACGTATAGAGTAGAAGTTATTATTTAGTTAAGAAAGCTTAGTTAATAGTAATCTAGTAATATACTAAGGCTGGTAAACGCTTGTTACTATACGCGACGAAATTATAATATTAATAAACTATTATAATAGTAGTTACCAGCCGATATATAGGTTAATTATACTTACCGTAAAAACCTTACTTAATATTACGTTAATAAACGTATCTCTATAGGTAACTGCATATATTAGCTCTTACCGGTAAATACCTCCTTAAAGAAATTTCTTTATACTGGAACCCATCTGTAATAGCCTTAATTCCCTCCCGAACCAGCGTAGATAGGGACTATTAGCCTATAAGAAGGGGGGTAGTATAATAATATAAAGAAATCGTTCTACGAAAAGCTTTATATACAACCTTATCCTAAAGCTTTTTACTTATCTTATTCTACCCCCAGTTCTACCCCTTTTCCCTTCCATATATAGTTGTATACTCCCTTATAAGTAGCTTAGTAGTTCTTCTATATCCTTTCGTATAAGGCTTATAGGTGTTAATAGAATTCCTAGGTCCCTAATCCCCTACGCACTCCTATATACCTCTAAGTAGATTTATACCGCATTTAGACCTATTATCTTACCTATACTATTATAAATTTATATAGAAAACCGTTCTTATTAAATTTATATACGAATATCTATATTACTAGGAGAATTTTAGTAGAGTCTTAGAGAATTGTTATCTTTTACTAGGTATCTATATCCTCCTACTTCTATAACTTAATATAATAGGTCTTATAGAAGCTAGTACTAAAGGGGTAATTTTTTAGATCCTTATAATACTTTAGTTCTAGTAGAAGCTAATTACGATAATATTTTCTAATAGTATAAGTTTCCTTTATATAATTTACTAGTATTAGCTTACAATTAGATAGTACTGCGAAGGTTGTAAAGTATAACTAAAGTAGCCTACAGCTATATAAAAACCTACCTCCCTAGATTATATTATTCCTAGATATTTAACTACTAATTTCTTCCCTCTATAGGGTATTATTTGTTCTTCTTAAGGGTATAGAAGTATAAGTAGGTAATAGTTACTATTTTTATAGTAGATTATCGCTAAATATAGTATCCTTATTATCTACTAGTAGTACTATAGAGGCATCCTAATTTTTTAGTACTGGTGCTAGTATTAATTCTAGCGTTAGAAGTCTCTAATTACTAGTAATATCGTCGATTTATTCTTTAAAAATAGTATTCTTCTACTAATAGGCCTTCTTACTAATTAAATTTCCTACTAACTTAGTAGAAATATTTTAATTAGGTAGCTAATCCTCGTAGATTACTTCTACAACTTTAATCGTTTTATTATTACTACTATCGATAGAACTTTTAATATTATTAATTTAAAAAAGAATCTTTTCTAGAGATTCTTTTAGCAGATATTCCTCCTCTTTACTAGATATAATATCGCTAAATATAACGTCCCTAGTATTAAGTACCTATTTTAGTTTTAGAATCAGCACTCAGTATATATTCGTACTCCTATATTATAAGAGTTTCCTAATTAGTATCTACGATGCTAGTTTATCGCCTCTTAATAGAGTTTTATTTAAAATATACGCTTGCGATCCTATAACCTAAAAGTAAGTAAGAGATAGTTTATAGCTAAAAACGGCCTTATATAGGGTTTTAAATTAAAGGCTTATAATTAGCGTTCTATTAAGTAGGTATATTACTGTATAAGCTAATTTGTTAGCGTATTTATTAGAGATATTATTTTCTATTGTAAGAGTACACGGGCGGGTTATAATTTAATAACCTACTCGCTCTACTAGACTATTCTATTTAGGCGTATAAGGCGCGTAAGCTTTAATTACAATTCCTTAATCGAGTAATACTTTTATAAGTTCTAAGAAGTTTAAGTTGTTATCTATATAGATATATATAATCTTTCTTTTATACTATTATTTAATTTTTGCTAACAGTATTTTAAAGGCTTTTATAAGAGTAGATTTTAACTAATCGTATATTATAAATCTCTTATACTACTAAAATACCTAATTAACTATATAAAATAGATATCTTTTACTATTATAGTACCTCTTATAGTCCTTCTAAAGTTATATAATATTAATCGCGATTCTCTTAAATAGTTTAATAGCTAGATAAAACTAACTCTACTAGCTAATCTACTATAATAATTTCGCTTATATATATATCTAGTAATCTTACTATACTAGTACTTCTTAATTGCTTAACTAGATACCCTTAGCTGCTTAAGATAGGACTAATACTAAATCTCTACTTAGGTAGTCTAATAATTAGTATACTTCAGCTGAAGAAATAATTTATATTAGTTACTAGTAATAGAAGAGCTTTTTCTTAATTACTGCAACTATCTTATATCTAGAAAGTAAATTAAGTAGAGGCCTTTTTACTAGGTCCGTGTTTAGTAGCTAGTAGCTATTAAATAACTCTAAGTAACAAATGATATTATAGTAATTATACTAGTAAAAGCAATCTCTACCTAAGTTAAACTAGATACTCTATTCCCTATTTCTAATTAGGGCTATAATATTAGTTAGTAACTAAGAGATATAAACAACTTCTATTAGTTTAATATCCCTTAGGCCTACAGGAGAATTAATTATAATTATAATAGTACCCTATTTTAATATAGGGTATATACTGCCTCCTATAGCAATTTTATCTTTAAAATTCGCTATCCGAGTAGTTTATTAACTAAAGGCTTTAGAATTATATATATAGATATTAGAATTTAGATTAAATATCTACCAATTTAGGATATTAGTATCTTCTTTCTTAGGGGTAGTACTCGCTGAAAAATTGCCCCTTTAAATTACCTGGGTATTTCCCTAGAAGCTAGTAGCCTTTATAGAGGCTTTACTATTAAACGAGGATTTCGACTTCTTATATTTTTCTATATTTACCTTTAGGGTATTCTTTTTTACCTAGTTATTTCTATTTAATATATCATCTTAAACTTTTAGTATTTCCTAATCTAGTACCTAGTTTAGTAGCCTAATTAATTCGTTTACGTACTTATAATTACTCTAGAAATACCGCTTCTTATAGAAGTAGGGTAGTAGAGTACGTAATTATAAACCGGATTTTTTTTAAAGTTGCTATATAGTACTATTAGAATTTACTTAAAGAATTAATAGACGTTATAAAGTTATAAATAAGCCGAGCGCTTTCTATAGATTAAAATATCTATAGTAGTTAGTATATTAGTATACTAATTATTTAATTATAGGAATTAGTTAATTAGTTCTACCTAGCTTATTTTTAACGTTAATTAGTACTATATAGATTAGCGCCTATACCTTATCTTTCTTAGTAACTGTTAGAAGAAAATCCTTTTCTATTCTAAGGCCCTAAACTTCTACTAAACTAGTAGTCTTAATATAATAGATTATCTAATTCTACTAATTTAGCTACTTCTCTACCTCTCTATTAGTTAGGTACTTAAGAAGAGTTTAATATTTCTTCTAGATTAGTTACTCCCTTAACTAGATAGTAGGTGCTAACTTTTCCTGTAAAATTCTAAGAACCTTATAGCTAGTTATATTATTATTAAGTATTACTTTATATTAAAGCGATATTGTTGTTAAAATATTACTATATATAATATAGAGAGTATTATCGATCTTAATCTAATCCTTCTTTTATTAATTATACTAGTCTCTTACCCAGTTCTAATCTGTTGTTTATATTAAGGTTATCTCTTTATATATAACTCTACTAGAGGGGTATCTTTCTATTTCCCCTTCTAGATTTATCTTTAAAGTCCGGAACTTACCTATATTAGAGAGGGAAGGTTCTAGCCTATAGATTTTAATCTCTTTAAAAGGTATACTTAGATCTAAATATTCTTATACTTTTAGCCTACTAGCTATTAGTTTATACTATTTAAGCTAATCCTTCTAATTACTAAAAATACTAAGTATCTTCTTTTTAGATATAATTATAGAGGAGTATACAACCGTTATAATACTAGAAATATACTAGAATATATTAATACTAGAGAATAAAATAGCCTCAAATACGATATAGCGTGTTAATAGGCTTATAAAGTATAGAATCTATATATAATACTAAAAGAATAGCCTTAAACGCGATATAGCGCGTTAATAAGCTTATAAAGTATAGAATTTACATATAATTCTAATAGCTAAGTACCTAAAGATTGTTGGTAAATGATAAAAATAATAATATCGCGATATTATAATATTAAATAAAAAGGTATAATATTAATCGCAATATATATATAAAAAGGTTAAGTTGCAGTTATTTTAGTATAGTAACCGGGCTTATAACTATAGTAAGAGGCGAATCTTGTCTTAGAGAAGGAGATAAGAAGCTAAACTAGTTAATTAAAGATAGCTAGCGGGCTATATTTATATATATAAAAAAAAGGGGTATATTAGCTAATATCTAGTATAATATCTAGTATAATATCGACCGTAATATTATACGTCGATATCTAATACAGCTTAGTAGACTAGCCGAAAATCCCTATAATAAAACGTACTTATTAATATACTTAAAAAGATCTAAGGTAAATTAGACTCTTTATAGTAGAAGAATAAGATACTAGTAGAGGCCTTAATAACCTAAGAGAACTGCTATAAGTTAGATCTTAAAGCGATACGAAGAGAATTTAGTAGCTGCTAAATAGCTACCCCTCTACTAGCTACTAGTATATTAATAGTACTAGAACTATTACCCGCCTTTAGCCTAACTTAGCTTATAATTCTAGCTTCTAAATAGATGTCTATATTAACCCCTAATCCGTTTAAAACTATATATAACCTATATTTCCGTTCTAACTACTTACTTAACCCTCTAATATTCTCTAGTAAACGCTTAGAGCTTTTATAGTTTATTAGGAAGCTCTACTATAAACTAGAAGGAAATACTAACTAATACTTAACTAAATATATCTACCTTCTATATACCTATTCCCGTCTAGAATAAGACCTAGTAATATTAGTTAACCTATTAATAGATAAGAGTATTAACTCTATAGACAGCTTAGTCGCCTTTTTAGAATCTACCTATAGTAACTAGAATAAGGAGACTATAGTATAGAATAAGCTAGAGACTTTAAAATAAGGCTAAAGTAGGTTCTCTACTTACTTTACTAAATTCTAACGCCTGATTGTAGATACTAAACTAAATATAACCGGATAAATTATATATCTCCAACGTTATCTCTTTAATAAGCTCTACTATACTATAATAGGTATTATAATACCTAACACTCTAAACGACTATACTAACCTAATTTCCCTATATAATACTAACCTATATTACCTACCCGATAACTACGGCAAATAATTAAAGTATTATACTATTTACTAGAAGGACCTAAACGCTATAAAATTTAATACTTTTAGCTATACGCCTATAGGCTCTAATAAATAAAAAAAACGCTACTATAAAGGATACTATTATAAATATAATAGTAAGGAATATATTTCGCTAGAATATAGCGCCGCTCTACTATTAATCTATTAAGAGTCTTAGAGCTCTATTATACCTTATAAGTTCTACTCTTAATCTTCTAACTAATCCTCTAACCGATTCTTAATATACTTATTATCTTATAGATAAAGCTATTACTCTTACTTCTAAACGCAGCTAGCTTTACTAACTAGAATATTACTAAAAGGTTTGTTCTAGAAGTAAATTACTTTCTAGAACTATACTTATACTAAATTTCTATATATTTATAGAACTAGCTTCTATAGAAATAGTTATAGAACTATTAGATTCTAACTCCTTTTTTAATCTATTAAAACCTAGTCTAGTAAAATATTAATATTCTTATTAATACTAGAGCTACTAGTTATAGCTATATTTATAGAGACTTTATATATATCTTAAAATTTTAAAATATATAACTCCTATATAATCTATACCTAACCGGCTTTAATAGAGAAGTTTTTTATAGAGGGACTATCTCCTACTTAGTTACTCTAACCCTCTAATACTAGAACTATTTAGAGATAGTACGTCTCTATATAACTATACTAGAAAAATACTAGTTAATTCTAGAATAGTTATAGATATATAAGTATTATATAAACTTAGACTATAAGAATAAACAGCTAGTCTTTACTACTAACTAATACCTAACTTAATACTTATAATCTACTAGTACTATTATCTACTAATACGCTATTTAAATAGTTATTAAAAACTATAAACTACTCGAACCTAATATAAAAGAAGATTTTAAAGTAACTAATTTACGTCTTCTATATAGCTTAAAGTCTAGATAATACTATTTAAAACTCTATCTATTAAGCTATATCTAATATAATTACTAACTATCTAGAATACTATACTAGTTAAAAGAATTTAAAACTAAAACTAACTTAACTTTAAATAAAAATTATAGCTAAGAGAACTTATCTAAGTCTAAATACCTGAAGTCCGTACTATAGCTAGATATATACTATATAAGCGCTATACTACTAGTATAACTCTTCTAATAATATAACTATAAAATCTTCGCTATATTAATAGCTAATATTAATAAGGCTCTAGCTTTAAAGGTATATACTAACCCTATTACTAAAGTATTTAAAGAATACTATAACCTATTATCTATCTTCTTATATATAAATATAGATAAGCTATTTAAATAATAACTATATAATTATAAGATTAAACTAGAAAATAATAAATAAGCTAGCTTCGGTCTATTCTATAAGATATTCTAGAACGAGTTAAAAGTACTAAGAAAGTACTTTAATAAGAACTTATCTAAGAGATTTATTAGAGTAAACTTATTACTAGTAGCTATACCTATAATCTTTATAAAGAAACTTAAAGGTGGTTTCTAATTCTATATAAACTATAGAGCTCTAAATACTATTACTATTAAGAACTAATACCTAATTCTACTAATCTAAGAAATATTAACCTAACTTATAACAGCGTAGGTAAGATAATAGATCTAAATATAGCACGAATCCACTTAAAGGTATATAGGAGTACGTAGGGGTTTAGGGACCTAGGAATTCTATTAACACCTATAGGCCTTGTACAAAAGGATATAGAAGAACTACTAAGCTACTTATAAGAGAGTATATAACTATATACAGAAGGGAAAAGGGGTAGAACTGGGGGTAGAATAAGATAAGCAAAAAGCTTTAGGATAAGGTTATATATAAAGCTTTTCGTAGAACGATTTCTTTGTATTATTATACTACCCCCCTCTTTATAGGCTAATAGTCCCTATCTATACTGGTTCGGGAGGGAATCGGGGCTATTATAAATGGGTTCTAGTATAAAGAAATTTCTTTAAGGAGGTATTTACCGGTAAAAGCTAATATACGCAGTTGCTTATAGAGATGCGTTTATTAATATAATATTAAGTAAGGTTTTCGCGGTAAGTATAATTAACCTATATATCAGCTAGTAACTACTATTATAACGGTTTATTAATATTACAATTTCATCGCGTATAGTAATAAGCGTTTACTAGCCTTAGTATATTACCAGGTTGCTGTTAACTAAGCTTCCTTAACTAAATAATAACTTCTACTCCGTATGTATTATTATACGTCTCTAGAACCGTTAATTATTAAAGTATTACTAACACCTTATAGAAAAAATTAATTAATATACTATTCCGCCTACCTCCTAAAGCCTCTTTAGAAGCCTTTTAAATTATCTACCTTTAAGCTATATACGCGCTCGCCTGTAAGTAATATATAATATTTACCTTTCAGTCCCTAAGATTAAAAAAATATAAGTATTATACCTTGTAAAATAAAAAGTGTAACCCTATATAAATTACATCTAATACTAGTAGAATACTTACTACTAATATACTTATAGATCCCCTCCTATTATAAGGAGGAGTTTCTAGTCCTCCGGGGCTATCTTAAACTATAGGTAGCAGCCTAATACATAGGGGATAAGGAGGATAAAAAGGTAGCTTTCGAGGCTATTTTAGAGTCCGCTTACAGCCTAACGCTTATAGCCTAGGTTGTAAAAAGTTAGGAAGATAGTCTTTCTATAGCTAGTATCTAGGTAGCTTTATTCTACTAGGGTATTAAGTTACTCTATTAGGTTTCAGCCTTAAAGGCTCTAGTATCTAGCTTTTAGGCTAATATCGCGGCGCTCTTAGGCGGCTAAAGATAAGGTAGGGGAAGTTTAGGAGGAGTCTAGAGGAAAAGAAGGGGAAGGAGAGTAGAGGAGGAGAGGACTGGGGAGGTATCTAACAGCCTACTATCAGACCCTCCAGATTCTATAGAAGAGTAATTTTAGGCCTATACTTTAGTTTTTAAATCTACTACTTAACTCTTATATATTATCGTCTACTAGGTAATCTATATTCTCTATACTATCCTTATATACCTTAATCTATTTAGTTAGAGCTTTTAGGGGTCCTAGCTAATTCGGATACTTATTATAAAAAGCTTTTAGCTTATAAGATAAACCTATAAAATTTAAGGTTTTATACTAGATTAGGTCTAGATTATATCCTACCTATTTTACACAGTATTTAAGGGTCTTATAATATAGTTTACTAGCTAGTATTTCCTCAACCTCCTACTCTTCTACCCCTTTAATAACGATAGCGGGTGGTTTTAGAGCTTCTTACCTTAGTAGAGGATCCTAGGGGTTTTTATATAGCAGGTTTAGTACGAAGATATTATATATTCTCAACCCTAGAGGTAGCTATAGATAGTATAAGTTTCTAACCTATTCTAATACTTTAAAAGAGCCCTCCTATTAATCAGATAGCTTTCGGCTTAATCTCTAGACTATAAGATTCTTAGTATTTAGGTAGACTATATTACTAATCTACTAATTAATTAGTTACTAGTAATAGTTAATAATAGATTATATATAATCCTAAACCTTTTTAATATTAGCCTTTACAGTTTCCCAGGCTGTATACATATAAGTTACTAGAGCTAAAGCGTTCTTACGATTTAATTTATCTATTATAGTAATAGGATTAATAGAATATTTCTAATCCTAACTTTAATAGGGCTTAGATCCGTATAGGATCTAATATAAGAACATTCTAATAGTTATATAGGGTAGAGTTACTTATACTTAGTCGATTATAGATAATAGAGAACTCTAGTTATTTTAGTAGAAGGATATAAAAGAGCGTAGTCTTTAATTAATATACTTCTTTATAATCTCTATCTATCCGTTAGTCTCTTTATAATAAGTAGTAGATAGTTTAATCTTTACGCCTAAGATATAGCAGAATTCGGACTAGAAACTAGATATAAACTAAGATCTTTAGTCTAAAATAATAGTTTTAGGTATATAGCTAAAGTAGTATACCTATTAAATAAATAATTCGGCTATTCCCCGTGCGTTAATTATATAATAGTAGGGAATAAATACCGCTTATTTAGACAGGTAATTAATTACTACTATAATCTAATTATATCTAGACTTATCTATAGGGAAATCCTTAAAGTTAATATATAGATGCTATATTAGTTAATTTAGTATAGAAAGTAGATAGATAAAACCTAGGGTTCGGATTTATATTAGATAAGCTTTACGGTATAGGATATAATTCCGTATATATCATTTATAAGTAGCCTCTATACCCTTCTAGTAATACTTCTAAGATAGTAACTAATAGATTTTAGTAGCGTTTAGGTGTGTAGAGGATACTTCGTTATAAGCCTCTTATATAAGTCGCGTGTAAAGGCCTAAATCTAATAGAATATATAAGTAATTGTTGTAGAGGAGTAGTCCGTTTTCTATTTAATACTTATAGGGTAGAAGTGTATATTCCTGCGCGAAGGAGGCTTAGTTTTTCTATAGTAATACGTCGATCAACTCTAGAGAGTCTAGTAATATAACCTACTTCTAGCTTTTAATAACGTTTAGTATAACCGCTTAAGTTATTATTTAGGTAATATAGGACTAGACTAATTTAGCATTAATTTGGGGGTAAAGTTAATATAGTCTAAATAGGACTCTTAACTAGTTATTAGTTTAAGCTACTTTTAAGTTTTCTATATCTTATTCGCGATAACTAAGGATGTCTACTCTAGTATTATTCTTACCTAAAGTATACTTAATTCGGAACTAATATTAAACTAATTCCTTGGTGTAATAAACTTAACAAGTATTAAGTACCTTTATAATTATAAAATATTCGAGTAAGTAATAATCGGTATATACTAGAGTCTTAGTAGCTACTGAAGTAAGTTCTACCCTCTATTACTTAAACATAGTAATAATTGCGAATAGTTTCTTATTATAGATCTCTTAGTTTAGTTCTAAACCGGATAGAACCTTACTATAGAATACTATAGGGTACTATTTTCCGTTAGAATATTTCTATAATAGTACTTCTACAACTATTCTATTAGAGGTATTAATTTCTATTTTTGTTTCTAACGCAGGGTTAAAGTAGTAGAGAGTAGGTATACTTAATAGGGCTAACTTTAATTTCTTAAAGGTAATATTACATTCTAAAGTTTATATAAAAGGGGTTATAGAATTTTATAGTATAATAATTAGCTTTGCGACACGCGAGAATTCTAGTATAAACTATTAGTAGAATCTAGTAAAACCTAAAAAGGATTTTACACCCGTTATAGTAGTAGGTAGCTACTAGTTGTATAGTACTTCTACCTTCTCTAAGTTAACCTTAAGGCTTTTATTTAAGAGGATATAGCTAAGATATTTAGTTCGGGTAATATAGAATTCGCTCTTCTTAATATTAACTTATAACCCTACTTAATATAATCTCTTAAGAACTTTCTTAACGTAGATAGCGTATATTATCTTATCTTCGGAGTAGATAAGGATGTTATCTAGATAAATAATATAGAAGTTATCTAGATAGTTAATTAGTACGTTATTTATATAGCGCTAGTAAGTTACTAGGCTATTATATAATCTAAAAGGTAGAACTTTATACTTATAGGTTCTGTATTAAGTCTAAAAGGTAGTATATTTCTTAGAACTAGAATCTATTCTAATCTTATTAAAGGCCGCGTAAATATTAAACTTAGTAAAGATTGCTACCTTAGTAGGTCTAGATAAGAATTTATCTATATATAGTATCGGATATACGTTTTTATAGGTAAGAGTATTAAATTTATAATAATCTATATAGATACGTAGGTTGCTATTAGGTTTATAAACATAAAAGATTAGAAATATAAAGGGGCTCCGACTCTACTCGATATACCTATACTATAAATTATCTATAATATACTTCTTAGTTGCCTCTAGCTCCTTAATATTCTATTTATATAACGGGCTGTAACTATTAGAGAGGAGTTCTGTAAGGATAATCTTATAATTATAAAGGTAGTATTCTAGTAATTAATAAACTACAGTTTTACTAAATATATTCTAATACCTATAGTATTTAGATAGTAATCGGAGATTTACTAGTACTTCGTTTTCAGCCTTATCTTCCAGCTCTAGGACTTACTTATCTTTAATTAGCCGTTTAATTTTGTATAGAGATGTAGAGAAAAACTCGTTCTCTTTCCTCTTTATATTAAAGTAGAAAGTATTAGCTAAGATAAGAATAATAATAGGAGAATAGACTTTCTTTAGATCGGGTTTAGACTTTATTTTATACGGGCGTATAGAAGCTCTAAGCTTATTTAGACTATAGGCTATAAGAAACTAATATAGTTTTAGTAGTCTTAGTAGACCCTTAATATAATAGATAGTCGGACTATAGGACTATTAATACTAGTCCTTTTCCTATAGAACGTCGCGTCACCGGATATCTAGCTCTACCTCCTTATTATATACTGGCTAAGTTAATTATATAAGAAGAGGAGATAAAGGATTATAAGTAGTAGGATACTTAGAAGGCTATATAATCCGATTCTTATCTATATCTAACTAGAGTTGAAAATAATATAACTATTTAATACTAATAATATAATCCTAAATATCTAGATCTATAATAATAAATAGATAGTTTTAAATAGTTCTTCTATTAATTCGCAGGTGTAAGTAGATATACTAATTAACTAGGGTTTAGATTTAGTCCTAAAAACCTTTAATAGTAATTTTAAAGGGTAAGTACTATATTAATATATATAGGGCTTAGAAGAGTAAT
>ML986685.1:2851-23495 GCA_010094045.1 Lojkania enalia
TAATATAGTACTTACCCTTTAAAATTACTATTAAAGGTTTTTAGGACTAAATCTAAACCCTAGTTAATTAGTACATCTATTTATACCTATAAATTAATAGAAGAACTATTTAAAACTATTTATTTATTATTATAGACCTAAGTATTTAGAATTATATTATTAGTATTAAATAGTTATATTACTTTTAACTCCAGCTAGATATAGATAAGAATTAGATTATATAGCTCTTTAAGTATCCTACTATTTATAATCTATTACCTTCTCTTCTTATATAATTAACTCAGCTAGCACGTAATAAGAAGATAAAGCTAAATATCTAGCAACACGACGTTCTATAAGAAAAGGACTAGTATTAGTAGTTTTATAGTCCGACTATCTATCGTATTAAAGGTTTATTAAAACTACTAAAACTATATTAATCTTCTATAACTTATAGTTTAAATAAGTTTAGAGCTTCTATACGCCCGTATATAATAAAGTCTAAATCCAATCTAAAGAAAATCTATTTTTCTATTATCGCTCTTATTATAGCTAATACTTTCTACTTTAATATAAATAGAAAGGAGAACGAGTTTTTCTCTATATCTCTATACGAAATCGAGTATCTAATTAAAAATAAGTAAGCCCTAGAGCTAGAAGATAAGGCTAAAAACGAAGTACTAGTAAATCTCTAATTACTATCTAAATATTATAGGTATTAGAATATATTTAGTAAAACTATAGCTTATTAATTACTAGAATACTACTCTTATAATTATAAGATTATCCTTATAGAACCCCTCCTTAATAGTTACAGCCTATTATATAAGTAGAATATTAAGGAGTTAGAGGTAATTAAGAAGTATATTATAGATAATCTATAGAATAGGTATATTAAGTAGAGTCTAAGCTCTTTTATATTTCTAATTCTTTATATTTATAAACCTAATAGTAACCTATATATCTATATAGATTATTATTAACTTAATACTTTTACCTATAAAAATATATATCTAATACTACGTATAGATAAATTTCTATTTAAACCTACTAAAGTAGTAATTTTTACTAAGTTTAATATTTGCGCAGCCTTTAATAAGATTAGAATAGACCCTAATTTTAAGAAATATACTATCTTTTAAACTTATTACAGAATTTATAAGTATAAAGTTCTACCTTTTAAATTATATAACGGTCTAGTAACTTACTTGTACTATATAAATAACGTACTAATTAACTATCTAGATAACTTCTATATTACTTACCTAGACGATATTTTTATCTACTCTAAAGACGAGGTAATATATACTATCTATATTAAGAAAGTTCTTAAGAGATTATATTAAGTAGGGTTATAAGTTAATATTAAGAAGAGCGAATTCTATATTACCCGAACTAAATATCTTAGCTATATCCTCTTAAATAAAGGCTTTAAGGTTGATTTAAAGAAGATAGAAGTACTATATAACTAGTAGCTACCTACTACTATAACAGGTATAAAATCCTTCTTAGGTTTTACTAGATTCTATTAATAGTTTATACCGGAATTCTCGTATATTATAAAGCTAATTATCGTATTATAAAGCCCTATAACCTCTTTTATATAGACTTTAAAATGTAATATTACCTTTAAGAAATTAAAGTAAGCCCTATTAAGTATACTTATACTCTACTACTTTAACCCTGCGTTAGAAATAAAAATGGAAACTAATACCTCTAATAGAGTAGTTATAGGAGTACTATTATAAATATATTCTAACGGAAAATAATACCCTATAGTATTTTATAGTAAGGTTCTATCTAGTTTAGAACTAAACTAGAAGATTTATAATAAAGAACTATTTACAATTATTACTACGTTTAAATAATAGAGGATAGAACTTACTTTAGTAGCTACTAGAACTCTAGTATATACTAATTATCGCTTACTCGAATATTTTATAACTATAAAGGTACTTAATATTTGTTAAGTTTATTAGATTAAGAAATTAGCTTAGTATTAGTTCCGAATTAAGTATACCCTAAGTAAGAATAATATTAGAGTAGATATCTTTAGTTATTATAAATAAGATATAGAAAACTTAAAAGTAGCTTAAACTAATAACTAGTTAAGAGTCCTATTTAGACTATATTAACTTTACTCCTAAATTAATACTAAATTAGCTTAGTCTTATATTATCTAAATAATAATTTAAGCGGCTATATTAAATATTATTAAAGGTTAGAAGTAGGTTATATTACTAGACTCTCTAAAGTTAATTAATATACTATTATAGGAAAACTAAGCTTCCTTCGTGTAGGAACGTATACTTCTACCCTATAAGTATTAGATAGAGAATAAACTCCTTCTCTATAATAATTACTTATATATCCTATCAGATTTAGGCCTTTATAACTTATATAAGAGGCTTATAACTAAATATCCTCTATATATCTAAACGCTACTAAAACCTATTAGTTACTATCTTAAAAATACTACTAGAAGAGTATAGAAGCTACTTATAAATAATATATATAGAATTATATTCTATACTATAAAATTTATCTAATATAAACCTAAACTCTAGGTTTTATCTATTTACTTTCTATACTAAATTAACTAATATAGTATTTATATATTAACTTTAAAAATTTTTCTATAGATAAGTCTAGATATATTTAGATTATAGTAGTAATTAATCGCCTGTCTAAATAAGCTATATCTATTTCCTACTATTATATAATTAATATATAGGGAATAGCTAAATTATTTATTTAATAGGTATACTATTTTAGCTATATACTTAAAACTATTATTTTAGACTAAAAACTTTAGTTTATATTTAGTTTCTAGTCTAAATTCTACTATATTTTAGGTGTAAAGATTAAACTATCTACTACTTATTATAAAGAGACTAATAGATAGATAGAAATTATAAATAAGTATATTAACTAGAAACTACGTTCTTTTATATCTTTCTACTAGGATAATTAGAGTTCTCTATTACTTATAATCGACTAAGTATAAGTAACTCTACCCTATATAACTATTAGAATATCTTTATATTAGATTCTATATAGATTTAAGCCCTATTAGAGTTAGGATTAGAAATATTCTATTAATTCTATTACTATAATAGATAAATTAAATTATAAGAAAATCTTAGCTCTAGTAACTTATATATATATAGCCTAGGAAACTATAAAAGCTAATATTAAGAAGGCGTAGGATTATATATAATCTATTATTAACTATTACTAGTAACCGATTAATTAGTAGATTAGTAATATAGTCTACTTAAATACTAAGAATCTTACGGTCTAGAAACTGAGCCGAAAGCTATCCGATTAATAGGAGGGCTTTTTTAAAGTACTAGAGTAGGTTAGAAACTTATACTATTTATAGCTACCTCTAGAGTTAAGTATATATAATATCTTTATACTAAACCTACTATATAAAAACCCCTAGGACCCTCTATCTAGATAAGAAGCTCTAAAACCACCCGCTATTACTATTAATAGGGTAGAAGAGTAGGAGGTTAAGGAAATACTAGCTAGTAAGTTATATTATAAAACCCTTAAATACTATATAAAATAGGTAGAATATAATCTTAACCTAATCTAGTATAAAGCTTTAAACTTTATAAGTTTATTTTATAAGCTAAGAACTTTTTATAATAAGTATCCAAATTGCTTAAAACTTCTAAAAGCTATAACTAAATAGATTAAAATATATAATATAAGTAGTAAATAAATATACTAGATAAGTAAGCGCGCCGCCTTACTAACTTTATATAATACTCTACCTTCTAATAATAATAGTTTAACCTACGAATGCCTAATCCAGCTATAATAAAGTAGATATCTTCCCAGCTATCTTAGCTATTAATAACAAGCAACTTTAAAGCGAAAGACGCGCTACTTCTATATATAACGTCTCTCGAAGAATAATACGTTAACGACACAATAGAATTACTATATAACGTAATTATAAGCTAAATTTAAAGAAGCTTACTAAGCTAGAAGAGGAGGCTATTATTATACATATACTTAACCTAGATTTGCGAGGATTTATACCCTCTCTAGATGCTGTATAAGATATAGCGGATAAGCTGCTTACTAAGTATAGTACTAGACAGGTTAGCTAGAAATAGCCTAGAAACTTTATTAAGTAAATAAATAGCCTAGAAACTTTATTAAGTAAATAAATAGCCTTAAAATATAATTTAATTAACTATACAATTATTAGAGAGCTTTATATAAAGATTCTAAGATTATTAGAGCCTAGTTTAAGCTTATAGCGCGTACGAAAGCTATATATAGTATCTATAATAAAGATGTCTACAATTTTAATAAAGCTAGCTTTATAATAGGTAAGATATTACCTAAACTAGTTATTACTAGCTTAGAAAGATATAGTTAGCTAAAAGTTATATAGCTAGAGAATTATAAGTAGGTTATAGTAATCTAGAGAATTAATATTACTAGGTAGGCGATCCTGCCTTTTATTATCTTTACTAGCTAATACTACCTTTCTACATAGTACGAGGGTAATAATATACCTAAGAATTAGGCTATCGGACTAAGCGATAACAGATAGATAACTAATAATCTTAGAGTTAAGTAGCTAAAGCACTTTATTATATATATAAAGGACCGTCGAGTAGGTATATAGCAACTACTTATTTTTAATAGCTATAAGAGCTATAACTCGCTTGAATTCTAGGTAATCTGTAAGAAGAATAAGATCTATACTCTCTATATACCGTCGTACTTATTATACCTCTTACAGCCTCTTAATATAGGTTACTTCTCGCTGTTAAAGCGAGCGTATAGTAGTTAGATTGAGAGCCTAATCCGCAACTATATTAATTATATTATAAAGCTTAAGTTCCTTTTAGCTTTCTATACTACCTACTAGTAATTAATTATAAAGGATAATATCCGCGTAAGCTTTTAAGGGGCCGGTTTAGTTCTATATAATCTAGAAGTAGTAATATTAAAACTCGATATAAAGCTTTATACGCTAATATTACCTGTACTAGAGGTTCTTATATAGGAAGCTAAAATACTAAGCAACCAGCGTAAATTAAAAGCTTAATTAATATTAATTTACGATCGGATTTAAAGGTATAAAAGTTTATTACCTACTTCTATTATTATAGTAATTAATTAGCTCGAAAAAGATGCTAAGGTAATACTTCATTTAACTATATTACTGAAGGGTCGAGTTACTAGCCTTAAGAAAGTAAATAAGACTACTATAACGCGTAAATAGTATAAAAAGAAGTGGATTTAGAAGTAAGGCACCTTATTAAAAGTAGAGGGAGAGGAGATTATTACTTAAATAGCGGTTAAGCAGTAGTTAGAGGGCGAAATATATTAAGGTAAGGCGCGATTAGGTGCGAGTTAGTAGGCTTCTATATACTATAGTTGCTATAGAAAGACTAAGCATAACTTATATATACATAAGAAGGGTACTATAGATACTATTTAATTAAGGATATATATTATATTTATAGTATTTTAATACGTTGTAAAAATATATTACTAGAATGGTCGAAAAAGTTGATAAGGTAGCGCGCTCGCTTGTCTAGTGTACTCGCTTACCACTTATATTAAAAATAGTATAGAAAATATAGATTATCTAGTAGATAATAATATATAAGAGTTAAGTAGTAGATTTTAAAAACTAAAGTATAAGCCTAAAATTACTCCTCTATAAAATCTAGAGGATCTAATAGTAGGCTATTAGATACCTTTCTAGTTCTCTCCTCCTCTACTCTTCTTCCTCTTTCTTTCCTTTAAACTTCTCTTAAACCTTCTCTACCTTATCTTTAGCCGCCTAAGAGCGCTGTAATATTAGCTTAAAGGCTAAATACTAGAGTTTTTAAAGCTAAAACCTAATAGAGTAATTTAGTATTCTAGTAGAACGAAGCTATCTAGATATTAGCTGTAAGAAGATTATTTTCCTAACTTCTTATAATCTAAACTATAAGCGCTAGATTATAAACGGATTTTAAAATAGCTTTAAAGGCTATTTTTTTATCCTTCTTATCCTTTATATATTAGGCCGCTGCTTATAGTTTAAGATAGCTCTAGAAGACTAGAAACTCCTCCTTATAGTAGAAGAGAATCTATAAGTATATTAGTAGTAAATACTCTACTAGTATTAGATGCGATTTATATAGGGTTATACTTTTTATTTTATAAGGTATAATACTCGTATTTTTTTAATCTTAAGAATTAAAAGGTAAATATTATATACTACCTACGGGCGAGCGCGTATATAGTCTAAAAGTAGATAACCTAAAAAGCCTCTAAAAAGGCTTTAAAAAATAGGTAGAGTAGTATATTAATTAATTTTATTCTATAAGACGTTAATAATATTTTAATAATTAATAGTTTTAGAAACGTATAATAATATATATAGAGTAGAAGTTATTATTTAGTTAAGGAAGCTTAGTTAATAGTAACCTAGTAATATACTAAGGCTAGTAAACGCTTATTACTATACGCGATAAAATTATAATATTAATAAACCGTTATAATAGTAGTTACTAGCTAATATATAGGTTAATTATACTTACTATAAAAACCTTACTTAATATTATATTAATAAATATATCTCTATAGGTAACTATATATATTAGCTTTTATCGCCCTAATTCTCTCCTGAACTAGCGTAAATAAAGACTATTAGTTTAAGAGGAGGGGGGGTAGTATAATAATATAAAGAAATTATTCTATAAAAAGCTTTATATATAACTTTATCTTAAAGCTTTTTACTTATCTTATTCTACCTCTAGTTCTACCTCTTTTTCTATCTATATATAGTTATATACTCTCTTATAAGTAGCTTAGTAGTTTTTCTATATCCTTTTATATAAGGCCTATAAGTATTAATAGAATTCTTAGGTCTCTAATCTCTTATATACTCTTATATACCTCTAAGTAGATTTATACTATATTTAGACCTATTATCTTACTTATACTATTATAATTTCTATTCTAACTATTTATTTAACCTTCTAATATTCTCTAGTAAATATTTAGAGCTTTTATACTTTATTAAAAAGCTCTACTATAAACTAGAAGGAAACGCTAACTAATACCTAACTAAATATATTTACCTTCTATATATCTATTTCTATCTAAAATAAGATCTAGTAATATTAGTTAACCTATTAATAGATAAGGGTATTAATTCTATAGATAGCTTAGTCGTTTTCTTAGAATCTACCTATAGTAACTAGAATAAAGAGACTATAGTATAAAGTAAGCTAGAAACTTTAAAGTAAGACTAAAATAGGTTTTCTACTTACTTTACTAAATTCTAATATCTAATTATAGATACTAAACTAAATAAAACTAGATAAATTATATATCTCTAATATTCTCTTTCTAATAAGCTCTACTATGCTATAATTAGTATTATAATATCTAATACCCTAAACAACTATATTAATCTAATTTTTCTATATAATACTAATCTATATTATCTATTTAGTAACTACTATAAATAATTAAAATATTATACTACTTATAAAAAAGACCTAAATACTATAGAATTTAATACTTTTAGCTACGCACCTATAAGTTCTAATAAATAAGAAAAGCGCCGCTATAAAGGATACTATTATAAGTATAGTAGTAAGAGATATATTTTACTAGAATATAGCGCTCCTCTACTATTAATCTATTAAAGGTTTTAAAACTCTACTATACCTTATAAATTTTATTCTTAATCCTCTAACTAATTCTCTAATCAATTTTTAATATATTTATTATTTTATAAATAAGACTATTATTTTTACTCCTAAATATAGCTAGTTTTACTAATTAGAATATTACTAAAAGGTCTATTTTAGAAGTAAATTATCTCTTAAAATTATACCTATACTAAATTTCTATATATTTATAAAACTAGCTTTTATAGAAATAATTATAAAACTACTAGATTCTAGCTTCTTTCTTAATCTATTAAGACCTAGTCTAATAAAATATTAATATTCTTATTAATACTAGAGCTACTAGTTATAACTATATTTATAGAGACTTTATATATACTTTAAAATTCTAAAAGATATAACTTCTATATAATTTATATTTAATTAGCTTTAATAGAGAAGTTTTTTATAGAGAAACTATCTTCTATTTAGTTACTCTAACCTTCTAATATCTAAACTATTTAGAGATAGTATATTTCTATATAACTATACTAGAAAAATACTAGTTAATTTTAAGATAGTTCTAAATATATAAATATTATATAAACTTAGATTATAAGAATAAATAGCTAGTTTTTACTACTAACTAATACCTAACTTAATACTTATAATCTACTAGTATTACTATCTACTAATAAGCTATTTAAATAGTTATTAAAAACTATAAACTATTTAAACTTAATATAAAAGAAGACTTTAAAGTAATTAATTTATAACCCCTATATAACCTAAAGCCTAGATAGTACTATTTAAACCTCTATCTATTAAACTATATTTAATATAATTACTAACTATTTAAAATATTATATTAGTTAAAAGAATTTAAAACTAAAACTAACCTAATTTTAGATAAAGATTATAGTTAAGAGGATTTATTTAAATTTAAATATCTAAAGTCTATACTATAGTTAGATATATATTATATAGATATTATACTACTAGTCTAACTTTTCTAGTAATTTAACTATAAAATCTTCGCTATATTAATAATATAATAACGTAGCGAATGGCGCGACGTAGCGAGCGGTATACTCTATTATTAAAACTTGGTATACTACCCTACTATTATAATACAATTATTATAACAGTCTTAAATTACCTTAAAAGAGGCCTAAATATAGTTTGCGAAATCTACTATTAATTAAGATTAAATTTAAAGTGTATAATACGTTACAGCAATATTTAATATATTAGAGATAATATTATAATACTAACGCGCTAGAATTAAAGTAAAACACGATTGTATAGCTAATTTAAGGCTGTTAACTAATTTAGAGAAGAGAGTGCTTACTAATTGCATTCTTAGCCTAGATCTCTAAAGATACCCTCTAAACTACTATTACGTTGTAGGTATAGCTAATTTAATCTTACGTAGACGCGGTAGATATAATATTAGTTAAAACTAGCCTAGAAACTTCGTATAATATTATCTTAAGCTTAAAGTACGCCTAAATCGTCTATACAACTATTAGAGAGCCTAGTAAGAGGAACTAAAGGTAATAACTAAGTTCTTTAAGTTTATAGTAAAGATTAAGGCTTAGTATAAGATTAATAATAATAATACATATAATTTTAATAAAATAGGCTTTATAATAAGCTAAATTAGACGTATTCTAGTTATTATAGGTATAGATAAGCGAAGAGGTACAAAGATGTTTAAACCAGGTAATTAAGAGTAGGTTATAACTATCTAATATATTAGCGCTCTTAGATATATACTACTACCTTATATTATCTTTAAAGCGATCTAGTACCTTACTAGATAGTATAAAGGAAAGAATTTACCTAAGGGATAGCCGATTAGCGTTAGTATTAACGGATAGATTACTAATACTATCGCTCTTAACTAGATTAAGCATTTTAAGAAGTATATACTGCCTCGTACAAAGGGCGTCTATCAGATACTAATTATAGACGGCTATAGCAGCTACGATACGCCTAAATTTAATAATTATTATAAACTATATAAGATTATTACTATCTATATACCTATATACTTATCTTATCTACTTTAGCTGTTTAATATAGGCTATTTTAGGCCCTTAAAGAAGGCTTATAACTAGTAGGTTGAGGAGCTAATATACAATTATATCTACTATATTTTAAAGCTTGAGTTTATTTCTACATTCCGCGAGGCTTATTAAATAGTTATAATATTAGATAATGCTAAAAGAGGCTTTAAAAGGACTAGATTAGTCCCTTTTAGACTAGATCGGGTTATTTCGAAGCTTAATATTCGATTAGAGATACTACTACCTTAGACTACTATTACGCCTACTATTACAACGCCCTAGATCGTGAAAACGCCTGTAAAACAGGATGAATTTATATTATAAATAATACTTATAACTAATTAAATTATAAATTATTAAAATTTAAGTCTAATACCTATTATAAAAGCTATATACTAGATTTAGAAGGGTATACTTATTCTTATAACTAAGCTAGCGATGCTTTAAACTAAGAACAAGATACTATAAGAGGTAAATAAGATAATAAGCAAGTAAAAACAGTATATAAAACGGCAGATTTAGAGATAAGATATTTTAATAAGATCTAAGGCAGGAGATCTAATTAAATAGATTAATTTAACTACCTAAATTAAGTAAGAGACTATTATATTACGGTTGTATTATAGGACTGAGAATTAACTACAGCAACGCTGTAAATACTATAGGTAGCTAGAATATCGAATTAAGATGTATCTAATATAATTATCTAAGTTAGATAGTAATAGTAATTATATTACTATATTATCTAATTAATTAATCTAGGCGTTATTAGATAAACTATCTCTAAGTTGCCTATAAATAAAATTTAGGTAGTAGAATATACTACTTACTACGTTGCGCTACTCGCTACGTTATTATATTAGCTAATATTAATAAGGTTCTAGTTTTAAAGGTATATACTAACTCTTTTATTAAAGTATTTAAAGAATATTATAACCTATTATCTATTTTCTTATATAAGAATATAGATAAACTATCTAAATAATAATTATATAATTATAAAATTAAACTAGAAAATAGTAAGTAAGCTAGCTTTAGTCTATTTTATAAGATATTTTAGAACGAGTTAAAGGTACTAAAGAAGTATTTTAATAAGAACTTATTTAAGGGATTTATTAAAGTAAGGTTATTACTAGTTATTATAGACGCTTATATATAGTTAGTTAATTATACTTTAAGTAGTTAACTCTATTACTATATACTATATATAAATATTAAAATATTATATAAAAAATAGAAATATCTATATTATATAGGTTTTTATAGAAGCTAGGTCTATACTACTATATAGGCTAGCTAGGTTAGTAAAACCTTCCTCTATTATAGTTAAGATAAATTAGTTATATTCTAGCTAGTAGTTAATAACTATTACTAGTAGCTAGTTTAGGTATTATATTAAGGGTAGTATAATATTATAGATACCTTTATAAGAATCTTTATATTAAACCTGATCGAGATCTAAGATTTTATATAGTTAAAAAAATAAGGCTAATATAAGATATATAATATACTTAGTAGCTTAGTTAATTAAGTAACTAAGTATACTTAGTCGCTTAGTTAATTAAGTAAGAAAGAATAATAAGGGAACTAAATTATATTTAATAACCTTACAACTCTAACCTTTATAGCTCTTTATAGTTAACTTAAATATCTTTTACATACTCTACTTACGTACTTCTATTATAAGTTTATAAGAATAATCTCCTGTAGTATATAATTACTCTTAGTTATTACATTATCCTATACCTAGCTAATTAGAGGCTATTATACTTTAACTACCCTTGTAAGGCTAGAAGAAGTAAGACTAGTTAAACTACTCTAGTTATAAGAAAAGAGATACCTTTAGTAAGTAACGTAGGAAACTTACGCAAGTAGAATCTTAGGATTAGCTAGTAAGGCCACCTCTTTAGAGGTAGGTATAATAACTATATTTATAAGAATGTAAAATAAGTTAATATAATAATAGGAACAGCTAGTCCTAGTAGATAAATAGATAAGAAGCCTAAAGGAGACTTAGGATAGCCTTCTTAAAAGTCTTAAAAGAATATAAGAAATAGTTAATAATAAGTAGGGAATAGGACTCGCGGGAATTATCTAGAAACTTGAGTAAGTTAAAAGAGCGCTACTAATAATATATTATTAGCAACGAATTAAGTTAGTACTACTTAATAAGTTTAATAGAACTAAGTCTAAACTTAAAGAATTTCTAGTAGTAGTAAAAATTTACATTAATACTAACCTAGATATTATCTAATATAAGAATAAGAAAGTACTATTTATAGGAGCCTATCTAATAGGTAAACTACTTGACTAGTTCTAGTCCTTTCTAATAGATTTCAAGAACTACGCGGAAGAATACTAGAAAAGCGAAACTAAGGTAATATTTACAAGCCTAATATACTTCTAATAAAAACTTAAACTAGCGTTCGGAGATATTAACAAAGTATAAGTAGTAGAAGATAGATTTTATAATCTAGTTTAACTAGAATCTATTACCTTATATATATTAAGTTTTTAACAACTCTCGAATAAAGTTATATAGAACGACTATAGTATAATAGTAAAGTTCTGTAGAGGATTAAAAATAGAAATAAGAAGGGTAATAATATATATAGAATAACCCTAGGATCTAGTATTATACTTCTAACTAGTAAAAAGAATCGATAACGAACTATACTAGTTTAAAAATAAGAAAAGGTAAGTATACTACTAAAGAGCATACTTTTTAGCAAGAGCTGCCGACGCGGGCGGACCTATAGATCTAAGCGCTACTAGAGAAAAGAAGCCTAAGCTATAGGTAACTTAAGAAAAGAAGACTTAGAAAAAAGATATTAAGTACTATAATTGTTAAAAACTAGGATATATAGTAAAGAAATGTCGAAGTAAAAAGAAAGAAAAGAAAAACTGGCCTATAGAAGACAAACCGCAGGAAGTAGGTAAAGAGAAACTAGCCGCAACTATAGAATATAGAACCCTATATTAGTTCTCCTATAATAAAGACGAGTGTTAAATATATCGACAACTTAAAGAAGCTATAAGATATTAGCCTTAGAAGAAAATATAACTTATAGTAACATAGAAACGTATAAAAAGATAGCTAGAAGAAGTTTAAGAAGAATTAGATAAGAATAAAAAAAATAAATACCCTATTATAAATAGAAGAAACTACTATTAGAGTACTAATACTTAAACCAGCACCTAGAATATATTCTATATACTAACGAGGAATAATCGAGTATAAATAGGGAATGCCAGCTTCTATAGCTACCCTATAAGAAGAACTACCTATAAGATTCTACGATAAAAATAGGCTAGGATAAAATATTGTTAACGTTTATAAAGAATAGTAAAATACCTACCCTAGAGAAATCCGCTTCTTATACTTCCAAAAATAGATAGAAACGATAAAAATAGTAGAAGGATATCTTAATATAATAGATTGGGATAAGGCTGTATATATAGTACGGAAAGTAGTAGTCTTTTTATAAAGTAAAGTGCTAGTAAAATACTAGGTACTAAAGGCATTACAATATAAATAAGAATAGGACTACTAGGTTAGAGAAGACGATAACCCTCGTATAAACTAATACTATCTAACATATTTTAAGATAGTATAGATATTATATATTAAATAATAATGTAAGACCTACTAAAAAAGAAAAGAAAATATAGGTATATAGCTAAGACAACTAAATAAAAACGAGGTACTAGAAAACCTTATAAAGTAAGAAGCTATAATAGGATAGGAAGTTACTAAATAAATCTAAAACTATATAGTACTTAAACTAGAACCTTTACTACCTAAAGTATATATTAGAGGAAGATTGTAGTATAAATGTCTAGAACGAAAATGCCTAAAGTATATATCTATAAAAGAAGTAATAGCCTACTAGCCTAAGATAACTTAACTATACAGAAATATAGGAGAATACTATCTTATAATACTAGGATAATATTACAACTATAAGGTATATATACTTATTAATAGTAGAGCAATAAAGAATTTTATAGCTAGCAACTATATTACTAGAAAAGGAATACTTATAGTATAATTAGAACGACCCTATATAATCTAAACTATAGAAGGAAAAGATTTTTAAAAGAAAGTTATATATACTATAGAATCTAGAGAGTTTAAAATTTTAGGAACAACCTAATAAGGATAAATCTTCTAAATTATAGAAATTACCAACTATAATATTATCCTAGGAATTCTATAGTTAAGAAAGGAAAACCTCTAGATAAACTAGTAAACGGGACGAATTATCCTTAAAGATTCTAGCTAGCTAGTTAAAGAATAACTTGCTATAATAGTAAAAGAAGTAGTAAAAGAGTTATTCCTAATAGGGGATGTATTATATAGTATACCTAAAGAATACTAATACTTAATAAAACAACTTTAAAAACTACTATAATACCTACCTAAATATAGAGAATATAATTATAAAATTAAACTCTAACTAGAAAAAGAATCTAGATATAGACTAATATATAGTTTAATACTAAGGGAGGTAGAGGCTTTAGAATAATATATAGACGAATACCTAAAGAAAGAAATAATCTAAGAGTTAAGCTTACTAGTAGTATACCTTATACTCTTCGTAGATAAGAAAGGAATAATAGACCTATAAATATATATCAATTATCGCGCCCTTAATAATATTACTATTAAGAACTGATATCCTCTACTACTTATCCGTGACTTAAAAGAGTAGTTAAGAGAAGCTACGATCTTTATAAAATTAGACATCTAGAATATATACTACTAAATCTATATTAAAGAAGAAGACGAATAGAAAATAGTATTTAGAATAAAAAAGGGACTTTTTAAATACCTAGTTATACTATTTAGACTTACTAATATACTAGCTACTTTCTAAAAACGAATTAATAAGGTACTAAGACTATACCTCAGACGATTCTATATAGTATATTTAGACGACGTTCTTATATACTTAAAAATAAAGTAAGAATATAAGAAATATATTAAACAAGTATTACGCGTATTATAAGTAGTAAAATTATACCTTAAAATAAGGAAATATAAATTTTATACTATATAAACAGACTACTTAGGATTTATTATTAAACTAGAACAACTATAAATAGACCTAAATAAATTAGTAGTAATTAGAGACTAGCTAATCTTAAAGTTAGTTAAAGATGTCTAATCCTTTATAGGATTCTATAACTTCTATTAAACTTTTATAGATAATTAGAGTAATATAACTATACTCTTAACTTAACTATTAAAGAAAGATATTACTTTTATATAGGGAAATAAATAAGTAAAAGCTTTCTAAGAAGTTAAGAAATAATTTTAGTAAGAACTAGTACTAAAACTCTACAACCTAGAAAAGAAAGCTCTTATAGAAACTAACGTATTAGGAATAAGAATAGCCGGAATTCTTATATAAATCTACAATAGAAAACGACACCTAGTAGTATACTATTTACGAAAACTTATACTAGTAGAGATAAATTATAATATATATAACTAAGAACTTCTAACTATTATAGTATACTTTAAAGAATAGCGTATATACTTATAGAGAGTAAAATAGTAAACCGAAGTCTATTATAATTATAAGAATCTTACTACCTTCTTTACTACTAAAACTCTTACTCTTAGATAGGTTAGATAGTTATAAAAACTAGCTACATTCGACTTTAAGATTATCTATATTAGCGGAAAATAAAACTAAAGAGTAGACGTATTAAGTAGACTGCTAGGATATAAGTAAGAGAAAGGAACTACAGCTATACTACTAAGAAGATAATAAGATAGAAGTATAGTATACAATTACCTACAACTTACAGCAACAACTATTATTAAAGAAGTAAGCTGGATAATACTAATTAGATTAGTAATAGACGGAATACCTGAAGAACTTTAAGAATAAGAACTAGAATAGGTAGATAGACTACTATACGTCTACAATCGAATCTATATACTAGCTAAAGTTAGAAAAGAATTTATTAGATAATTCTACGAAGCCCCTACCTATAGATATTAAGGAATAGAGAAAATATTAGAACAAATCCTTAGAGGGTTCTACTTTCCTAAAGTAAGAAAATAGGTAAAGAATATATTATAAGAATATATAGACTATTAATAGAATAAACTTAATAGATATATATCTTATAAACTATTATAAATTCTAAAAATACTAACTAGGCTATAGATAGAAGTTACTATAGACTTTATTATTAAGCTACTAAAGTTAAAAGACTATCTAAAGGGAGAAGTATACGACTCTATTATAATAATTATAGATAGACTTATAAAATACACCTACTTTATCTCTTATAATAAAGTATTATTAGTAGAATAGGTTGCGAATATCTTTCTAAAGTAGATTATCGTATAATATAGAGTACTATAAAAGATAATTATAGACTAAGATACTAAATTTACTTTAAAGTTTTAGCAAACAATTATAAACTTACTAGAAATTAAATATAAGATATTTATAGCATTTTACTTATAAATAGATAGATAGATTAAATAAATAAACTAAATAGTAGAGTAATATTTATAGTACTACCTTAACTATAGATAAAATAATTAGATAATACTACTACTAATAGTATAACTCGCGTATAATAGTACTATATATAGTATAACCGGAGTATTACTATTTATAGCAAACTATAGATATAAACTTAAAACCTATAATACTCTAATTAAAGTAATATTATAAGTACTTTAAGTATAGGAACGAGTTAAGACTATTTAATAAACGTAAGATTTACTAAAGAAAGACTTCTAGTTCCTATAATATACTATAAAAAAATATTATAATAAGAAATATAAATAACTACCTTATTTTAAGAAGGGAGAAAAAGTTTAGCTACTACAATAAAATATTTAAAGTAAACAACTAAGTAGTAAATTAGACTATATTAAAATTAGACTATACAAAATTAAAGAATAAATATTACCTATAAACTATTAACTTAAATTATCTATAACTATAAAAATTCACCTAACCTTCTATATTATATTTATAGAAAAGGTACCTTAAGATACTAAACTAGTAATATATAATATAGACGCGTATAGAGAAGACCGGGAATAGGAAGTTAAGAAAATAATAAGATATAAGATATAGAATAGTAAATAGTACTATCTAATTAAATAGTTAGAAATAGATAAATATAGGAACTTATAGGATAATACCTAGAAGCTAGAAGAAAACCTTAACCTTATAATATTATAGGTATATTATAAAACCTAAACTCGCGAAGAAAATCTAGAGATAGAGTAGTAGGATTAAATAATATTAGCTATATTATAGAAGGCAACTCTACTTTAGAAAAGAGATTTATCTTATAATCTACTTCTTCTTCTTCCTTAAGCTACTCCCACGTATATTTATAACCCTCTATCTACTTATACTTCGCTTATTCGCGAATCTTCTAAAGACGCTAGATTTTTATATAAGCCGCTGCTACCTTATTAAAAAGTTGTTCTAACTCTTCTTAGGCTAGATAAATCTCCTCCTCTAGTTTCGCAATTTCAGCATCCCGCTTTACTACTAGGAAGAATTAGGAACGAACTAGTATTATAGGACTATAATATACGAGTAATCTAAATATTACGATCCGTATTATATAATAAATATATACTAGTATAAAGATACTCTAAATAATATAACTTTTTAAATATCTCCTTCTTATCTATTTTATAAGTTAACTTCTTACGGGAATACTAGAAATAAGATGTAATAACCTCGTCTAAACAGTCTATATAATTAATATAATAGTATCTACTTAGAGTTAAATAATAAAGGAGAGGTATTAGGAATATATATAATCTTAATAAAGATAGCGTACTAACCCTACTATATATTAGATTAGAACGGGAAAACTCTTAAACTAAGAGTTTAGAGGGGGAAAGTAGTATTATAGATACCCCTGCGGGAATCCCCGTATTAGATTTAATTAAGATCTAGAACTCTATATAGCTAAAAGAATAAGACTAATATAAGATATATAATATACTTAATAACTTAGTTAATTAAATAACTAAGTATACTTAGTCGCTTAATTAATTAAGTAAGAAAGAATAATAAGGGAACTAAATTATATTTAATAACTTTATAACTCTAACTTTTATAGCTTTTTATAGTTAACTTAAATATCTTTTATATACTCTACTTATATACTTCTATTATAAGTTTATAAGAATAATCTCCTATAGTACGTAATTACTCTTAGTTATTACCTTATCTTATACCTAGCTAATTAGAGGCTATTATATATAAGTATAGAGGTATTATAGTATTATTATAATAGTACTCCTATAACAGCCTCTAATTAGCTAGGTATAGGGTAGGATAATAACTAAGAGTAATTATATACTATAAGGTGTATTATTCTTATAGGCTTATAATAGAAGTATATAAGTAGGGTATGCGAGAGATATTTAAGTTAACTATAAGAAGCTATAAAGATTAGAGTTGTAAGGTTATTAAATATAATTTAGTTCCCTTATTATTTCTTCTTACTTAGTTATTTAATCAACCGAGCTACTAAGTATACTTAATTACTTAGTTAACTAAGCTATTAAACGCGTTATATACTTTATATTAGTTTTATTCTTTTAACTATATAGAGTTCTAAATCTTAATTAGATCTAGTATAGGGGTTCTTATAGGGATATCCGTAATACTACCTTCCCTCTTTAAGCTCTTAGCCTAAGAGTTTTCTTATTCTAAACTAGTATATAGTAGAGTTAATATACTATTTTCGCTAAGACTATATATATTTCTAATATCTTCCCTTTATTATTTAACTCTAAGTAGATATAATTATACTAATTATATAGACTGTTTAGGTAAAATAATTATACTTTATTCCTAGTATTCCCGTAAAAGTTTAACTTATAAGATAGATAAGAAGAAGATACCTAAAAAATTATATTGTTTAGAGTACCTTTATACTAGTATATATTCGTTATACGACGCGGATTATAATACTTAAATTACTCGTACGTTATATTCCTATACTACTAGTCTATCTCTAATTCTTCCTAATAGTAAAGTAGGATACTGAAGTTGTAAAGCTAGAGGAGAAGATCCGTCTAGCCTAGGAGGAGTTAGAGCAACTTCTTAATAAGGTAGTAGTAGCTTACGCGAAGATTTAGCGTCTTTATAAAATTCGCGAATAAGTAAAGTATAGATAAGTAGAGGGTTATTAATATACATAGGAGCAGCTTAAGGAGGAGAAGGAGGCGGATTGTAAGGCGGGTCTTCTTCTTAAAGTAGAGTTGCCTCTCGCAACGCAGTTAATATTATTTAATCTTACTACTCTATTTCTAGGTTTTCTTTGTAAATTTAGGTTCTGTAATATACCTACAACGCTGTAGGACTAAGGTTTTCTTCTAGCTTCTAGGTATTACTCTATAGGTTCTTATATTTATCTATTTCTAACTATTTAATTAGATAGTATTACTTGCTATTTTATATTCTATATTTTATTATCTCCTTAACTTCCTATTCCTAATCTTCTCTGTATACGTCTATATTATATACTACTAGTTTGGCATTTTAGGGTGCCTTTTCTATAAGTATAATATAGAAGGTTAGATGGATTTTTATAGTTGTAGATAATTTAAGTTAATAGTTTATAGGTAATATCTATTCTTTAATCTTATATAGTCCGATTTTAATATAGTCTAGTTTACTGCTTAGTTGTTTACTTTAAATATTTCGTCTTAGCAGCTAAACTTTTTCTCCCTTTTTAAAGTGAGGTAGTTATTTATATTTCTTATTATAGTATTTTTTTATAATATATTATAAGAACTAGAGGTTTTTCTTTAATAAGTCTTACGTTTATTAGATAATCTCAACTTATTCCTATACCTGTAGTATTTATAATACTACTTTAATTAGGGTATTATAGGTTTTTAGTTTATATCCGTAGTTTACTATAAATAGTAATACTCCGGTTATACTATATATAGTACTATTATACGCGAGTTGTACTATTAATAGTAGTACTATCTAATTATTTTATTAGTAGTTAAGGTAGTATCTTAGGTATTATTCTACTGTTTAATTTATTTGCTCTATCTACCTATCTATTTATAAATAAAATGCTGTAAATAGTTTATATTTAATTTCTAGTAAGTTTATAATTATCTACTAAAACTTTAAGGTAAACTTAGTATCTTAGTCTATAATTATCTTCTAAGGTACTCTATACTATACTATAATCTATTTTAAGAAGATGTTTATAACTTATTCTACTAATAATACTTTATTATAGGGGATAAAGTAGGTGTATTTTATAAGTCTATCTACAATTATTATAATAGAGTTATATACTTCTTCTTTAGGGTAGTCTTTTAACTTTAGTAGCTTAACGATAAAGTCTATAATAATTTCTATCTATAGTCTAGTAGGTATTTTTAGGTTTTATAATAGTCTATAAGGTATATATCTATTAGGTTTATTTTATTAGTAGTCTATATATTCTCGTAATATATTTTTTACCTATTCCCTTACTTTAGAGAAGTAGAATCCTCTAAAGATTCGTTCTAGCGTTTTTTTAGTTCTTTAATATCTGTAGATAGGGGCTTTATAAAATTATCTAATAAATTCTTTTCTAATCTTAGCTAGTATATAGATTCGGTTATAAATATATAATAGCCTACCTACCTATTTTAGTTCTTATTCTTAGAGTTCTTTAGGTATTCCGTTTATTACTAATCTAATTAGAGTTATCTAGTTTACTTCTTTAGTAATAATTATTGCTGCGAGCTTTAGGTAATTATATACTATACGTCTATCTTATTATTTTCTTAGTAGTATAGCTATAGTTCCCTTCTCTTACTTATATTCTGGTAGTCTGCTTAATACGTCTACTTGTTAATTTTATCTTCTACTGATATAGATAATCTTAAAGTTAAATATAGCTAGTTTTTATAACTATCTA
>ML986685.1:23505-44411 GCA_010094045.1 Lojkania enalia
GATTTTTATAGTTGTAGATAATTTAAGTTAATAGTTTATAGGTAATATCTATTCTTTAATCTTATATAGTCCGATTTTAATATAGTCTAGTTTACTGCTTAGTTGTTTACTTTAAATATTTCGTCTTAGCAGCTAAACTTTTTCTCCCTTTTTAAAGTGAGGTAGTTATTTATATTTCTTATTATAGTATTTTTTTATAATATATTATAAGAACTAGAGGTTTTTCTTTAATAAGTCTTACGTTTATTAGATAATCTCAACTTATTCCTATACCTGTAGTATTTATAATACTACTTTAATTAGGGTATTATAGGTTTTTAGTTTATATCCGTAGTTTACTATAAATAGTAATACTCCGGTTATACTATATATAGTACTATTATACGCGAGTTGTACTATTAATAGTAGTACTATCTAATTATTTTATTAGTAGTTAAGGTAGTATCTTAGGTATTATTCTACTGTTTAATTTATTTGCTCTATCTACCTATCTATTTATAAATAAAATGCTGTAAATAGTTTATATTTAATTTCTAGTAAGTTTATAATTATCTACTAAAACTTTAAGGTAAACTTAGTATCTTAGTCTATAATTATCTTCTAAGGTACTCTATACTATACTATAATCTATTTTAAGAAGATGTTTATAACTTATTCTACTAATAATACTTTATTATAGGGGATAAAGTAGGTGTATTTTATAAGTCTATCTACAATTATTATAATAGAGTTATATACTTCTTCTTTAGGGTAGTCTTTTAACTTTAGTAGCTTAACGATAAAGTCTATAATAATTTCTATCTATAGTCTAGTAGGTATTTTTAGGTTTTATAATAGTCTATAAGGTATATATCTATTAGGTTTATTTTATTAGTAGTCTATATATTCTCGTAATATATTTTTTACCTATTCCCTTACTTTAGAGAAGTAGAATCCTCTAAAGATTCGTTCTAGCGTTTTTTTAGTTCTTTAATATCTGTAGATAGGGGCTTTATAAAATTATCTAATAAATTCTTTTCTAATCTTAGCTAGTATATAGATTCGGTTATAAATATATAATAGCCTACCTACCTATTTTAGTTCTTATTCTTAGAGTTCTTTAGGTATTCCGTTTATTACTAATCTAATTAGAGTTATCTAGTTTACTTCTTTAGTAATAATTATTGCTGCGAGCTTTAGGTAATTATATACTATACGTCTATCTTATTATTTTCTTAGTAGTATAGCTATAGTTCCCTTCTCTTACTTATATTCTGGTAGTCTGCTTAATACGTCTACTTGTTAATTTTATCTTCTACTGATATAGATAATCTTAAAGTTAAATATAGCTAGTTTTTATAACTATCTAATCTATCTAGGGGTAAGAGTTTTAGTAGTAAAGAAGGTAGTAAGGTTTTTATAATTATAATAGACTTTAGTTTACTATTTTATTTCTTACAGGTACACACGCTATTCCTTAAAGTATATTATAATAGCTAGGAGTTCTTAGTTATATATATTATAATTTATCTCTACTAGTATAAGTTTTCGTAAATAGTATACTACTAGATATTATTTCCTATTATAGATTTATATAAGGATTCCAGCTATTCTTATTTCTAATACGTTAGTTTCTATAAAAGCTTTCTTTTCTGGGTTGTAGAGTTTTAGTACTACTTCTTATTAAAATTATTTCTTAACTTTTTAGAATGTTTTCTCTTATTTATTTCCCTATATAAAGGTAACGTCCTTCTTTAATAATTATATTAAAGGTATAGTTATATTACTCTAATTATCTATAAAAGTTTAATAAAAGTTATAAAATCCTATAAAAGATTAGATATCTTTAACTAATTTTAGGGTTAGCTAGTCTCTAATTACTACTAATTTATTTAGGTCTATTTATAGTTGTTCTAGTTTAATAATAAATCCTAAGTAGTCTATTCTTATAGTATAGAATTCGTACTTTCTTACTTTAAAGTATAGTTTTACTGCTTATAATACGCGTAGTACTTATTTAATATATTTCTTATATTCCTATTTTATTTTTAAATACACGAGAACGTCGTCTAAATATACTATATAGAATTATCTAAAGTAGGGTCTTAGTATCTTATTAATTCGTTTTTAGAAGATAGCCGGTATATTAGTAAGTCTGAATAGTATAACTAGGTATTTAAAGAGTCCCTTTTTTATTCTAAATGCTATTTTCTATTCGTCTCTTTCTTTAATACAGATTTAATAGTACGCGTTCTAGATATCTAATTTTATAAAGATAGTAGCTTCTTTTAATTAATTTCTTAAGTTATAAATAAGTAGTAAAGGATATTAATCCTTAATTATAATATTATTAAGGGTACGATAATTAATATATATTCGTAGATCGGTAGTTTCTTTCTTATCTACGAAGAGTATAGGGTGTACTACTAGTAAGTTTAATTCTCTAATTATTTATTTCTTTAGGTATTCGTCTATATATTATTCTAGAACCTCTATTTCTCTTAGTATTAGGCTATATATTAGTCTATATCTAGGTTCTTTTTCTAGTTATAGTTTGATTTTATAATCGTATTCTCTATATTTAGGTAGGTATTATAGTAGTTCTTAGAGTTGTTTTATTAAATATTAGTATTCTTTAGATATACTATATAATACGTTTCCTATTAGGAATAATTCTTTTACTACTTCTTTTACTATTATAGCGAGTTGTTCTTTAATTAGTTAGCTAGAGTTTTTAAGGATGATTCGTCCCGTTTACTAATTTATCTAAGGGTTTTCTTTTCTTAACTATAGGATTTCTAGGATAATATTATAGTTGGTGATCTTTATAATTTAGAATATTTATCCTTGTTAGGTTGTCCCTAGAATTTTAAACTCTCCTAGTTCTATAGTATATATAACTTTCTTCTAGAAATCTTTTCCTTCTATAGTTTAAATTATATAAAGTCGTTCTAGTTATATTATAGGTATTTCTTTTCTAGCGATATAGTTGCTAGCTATAAAATTCTTTATTACTCTACTGTTAATAAGTATATATACTTTATAGCTATAGTACCGTCCGGGTGTTATAAGGTAGTATTCTCCTATATTCCCGTACAACTAAATTATCTTAAACTAGTAGGCTATTACTTCTTTTATAGATATATGTTTTAGATATTTCCGTTCTAGATATTCGTATTATAGCCTTCCTCTAATATATACTTTAGATAGTAGGAGTCTAGGTTCGAGTACTATATAGTTTTAGGTTTGTTTAGTAACTTTCTATTCTATTATAGCTTCTTACTTTATAGAATTTCCTAGTACTTTATCTTTATTTAGTCGTCTTAGCTATACTCCTGTATTTTCCTTTCTTCTTTAGTATACCTTATACTGTCGTTTAATATACGATATCTATACTATCTTAAAATATACTAGATAGTATTAGTTTATATAGGGGTTATTATCTTCTCTAATCTAGTAATCCTATTCTTATTTATATTGTGATACTTTTAGTATCTAGTATTTTACTAGTACTTCGCTTTATAAGAAAGCTACTACTTTCTATACTATATATACAGCCTTATCCCAATCTATTATATTAAGGTGCCCTTCTACTACTTTCGTAGTTTCTATCTATTTTTAGAAGTATAAGAAGCGGATTTCCCTAGAGTAGATATTTTGCTATTCTTTATAAACGTCGATAATATCTTATTCTAGTCTATTTTTATTATAGAATCTTATAGGTAGTTCCTCTTATAGGGTAGCTATAAGAGCTAGGGTTTTCTATTTATACTCGATTATTTCTTATTAGTATATAGAATATACTCTAAGTACTAGTTTAGATATTAGTACTCTAGTAGTAGCTTCTTCTATTTATAACAAGGTATTTATTTCTTTATCTTTATCTAATATTTCCTAAACTTCTTCTAGCTATCTTTTTATATATTCCTGCGTTGCTATAAGTTATATTTTCTTCCTAAACTAATATCTTATAGCTTCTTTAAGTTGTTAGTATATTTAATACTCGTCTTTGTTATAGAAGAACTAATATAAGGTTCTGTATTCTATAGTTACGGCTAGTTTTTCTTTACCTACTTCCTGCAGTTTATCTTCTATAAGCTAGTTTCTTCTTTCTTTCTTTTTACTTCGATATTCCTTTACTATATATTCTAATTTCTGATAGTTATAGTACTTAATATCTTTCTTTTAAATCTTCTTTTCCTAAATCGCCTATAACTTAGGCTTCTTTTCTCTAGTAATGCTTAGATCTATAGGTCCGCCCGCGTCGGTAGCTTTTACTAAAAAGCGTGCCCTTTAGTAGTATACTTATCTTTCCTTATTTTTAAACTGGTATAGTTCGTCGTCGATTCTCTTTACTAGTTAGAAGTATAATACTAGGTCCCGTAGTTACTCTATATATATTATTACTCTTCTTATTTCTATTTTTAATCCTCTACGGAATTTTACTATTATATTATAATCGTCCTAGGCAACTTTATTCGAGAGCTGTTGAAAGTTTAATATATATAAGGTAACAGATCTTAGTTAAACTAGGTTGTAGAATCTATTTTCTACTACTTATACTTTATCGATATCTCCGAATACTAGTTTAAGTTTGTATTAGAAGTATACTAGGCTTATAAATATTACTTTAGTTTTACTCTTCTAGTATTCTTCTATATAGTTCTTAAAATCTATTAGGAAGGACTAGAACCAGTCGAGTGGTTTACCTATTAAGTATACTCCTATAAATAGTACTTTCTTATTCTTATATTAAATAATATTAAGGTTAGCGTTAATATAGATCCTTACTACTACTAGAAATCCTTTAAACTTAGACCTAGTTCTATTAAACTTATTAAATAGTACTAGTTTAATTCGTTGTTAGTAATATATTATTAGTAGTACTCTTTTAACTTAAGTTTTTAGATAATTCCCGCAAGTTCTATCTCTTATTTACTATTAACTATTCCTTATATTCTTTTAAGACTTTTAAAAAGGCTATCTTAAGTCTCCTTTAGGCTTTTTATCTATTTATCTACTAGAACTAGCTATTCCTATTATTATACTAATTTATTCTACATTCTTATAAATATAGTTATTATATCTACCTCTAAAGAGGTGGCTTTACTAGCTAATCCTAATATTCTACTTACGTGAGTTTCCTATGTTACTTACCGAAGGTTTCTCTTTCCTTATAACTAGGGTAGTCTAACTAGTCTTACTTCTTCTAGCCTTACAAGGGTAGTTAAAGTATAATAGCCTCTAATTAGCTAGGTATAGGGTAGAATAATAACTAAGAGTAATTACGTGCTATAAAGTATATTATTCTTATAAACTTATAATAGAAGTATATAAGTAGGGTATATAAGAGATATTTAAGTTAACTATAAGAAGTTATAAAGATTAGAATTGTAAGGTTATTAAATACAATTTAATTCTCTTATTATTTCTTCTTACTTAGTTATTTAGTTAACTAAGCTACTAAGTATACTTAGTTACTTAGTTAACTAAGCTACTAAGCGCGTTATATACCTTATATTAGCCTTATTCTTTTAGCTATATAGAGACCTAAATCTTAATTAGGTCTAGTATAGGAGTTTCTATAAGAATATCTATAACAACTCCCCTTTTAATTATAAGTTTTTATAAGTTAGGTCTTTATATTATATTTAGATTATTTATAATTAAGTAGTAGTTATTAATACTAGTATTAGTTAAGGTTATAGGTATATTAGTATAATTAGTTATTATTATATAGTAGTATTATACTAGAGATTAAGTTAGTTTAATTTATATAGTAGTATTATACTAGAAATTAGATTAGGTTATAGGTATATTAGCACGATTAATTACTATTATATAGTAGTACTATACTAGAGATTAGGTTAGTTTATATAGTAGTATTATACTAGAGATTAGATTAAATTATAGGTATATTAGCGCGATTAGTTATTATTATATAATAGTACTATATTAGGGATTAGGTTAGATTATAGGTATATTAATATAACTAGTTATTAATAGTAGTATTATATTAGGGATTAGGTTAGTTTAGTTTATATAGTAGTACTATACTAGAAATTAGTAGTAGTATTATTACTAATATTATATTAGTATAGTATTATTATAGGCGTTTAAAAATATACTTAAATTAGACTCTAGTACTTAATTAAGAATCTAGACGTAATATTATATTCGGGTTTTATTTATTTAGGTTTCTAGTATAATAATATTCTACAGTAGTTATCTTAGTAAAGTTACTAGCTAGATACTATTCTAGATTATAATAGCTAGTCTATTTAACTAGGTATTTATACCAGCGTCTCTATTAATTATAGTAGAAGTCTTCTATTTGTTTAATAAGGTATTCTAGTTTTCTATTAATTTTAATAAGTTTAGGGTTATATATTTATTAACTAAATAAATAGTTAAATAACTTAGATACTAGCTATAATAATAATATATAGAATATAGAATATATTTTAGCTAATTTAGGTAGCTTTAGTCTATAAGCGTATAAGGATACCTTTATAATAACCTTATAAAGGCCTATATTCTTCTAGTTAAGCTTTTTTAACAGTTTTTATATACGTATATTTCTAGTATTTAACTAGACTAGATTACTAATCTAATAGTTGGGGGCTAGTACGCGCTTACAGTTAGTATACTTTTATTAGAACGCTTATACCTAGGTAAGTTCTTCTCTAATATACTCTATAATATCCTTTATCTTATTAACTAGTCTATTAACTTTCTAGGTTATTAGAGACTATTTTAGCAGTCGATAGATCTCTATAGGTAGTTTAAAGCCTATTTAAAGGTACTAGCTAAAGTAGGCTAGAAATAGGGAGACTTTTATTAATTTAGATACTATATTATTTACCTTAAACTATACTATTAGTAGCTATTTAACCTAATTATCTTATTTATAACTAGTAGAGGCTTAGGAAACTTATTCTATTACTATATTAATATTCTCTATCTAACTATTAGTTTCTAAATAGAAACTGGTTAATATATATATATTAATTTATAGCTGTTTATAGAACTTTTAGTAGAAGATAGAAATAAACTATATCTTATAGTTAGATATAATAGTATATAGTAGTCTATAGTAAACCTATATATAGTAACAGAATAGTTAGATAATATTAGGAGCTTCGATTCTTACGTATAGTATTAGGTATCTATACTTACTAAACCTATTAACTACTACTATAATATTTATACAACTTTCTAATTCTAATAGATTAGTTATAAAGTTTATAGAAATATTTTAAAACTTTTATTTAAATATAGGTAACGGTTTTAATAATTTATAATACTTCTCTCTAGAAGTTTTACTTCTTTAATATATATAATAACAGCTTATATATTATTATACAAAGTTAAATATCTTTAACTAATAGTACTCGCGCTAAAGTAGTTCTAAAGTCTTTTCTTAACTAGAGTATCTACTAGATAGTAAGTTATAGATAGCTTATAGCAGCTTAAGCTTTAGCTTATTATAGTCTAGTACTATAAGTCGATTTTAGTAGTATAGTTAGTTATTACGCTCTTTATAATTAGCTAGAATTAGAAGCTTAAATTAATAGGTTCCTTCTCTTAATAGCTTTAAGATATTTTAGATTAGATTATCGTTTAGGTATTCTTTATTAATAATCTCTATAATCGATTAGTTTACTTCTATCTATTAGAATAGTTTAGGACGAAATAATATCTATTAATAACCTCTATAGGCCTCTTCTTATATAGGCTTATTTTATAACCTTTAAATTAAAGTATTAGACTTTTTTCTAAGTTTTCTAGGTTAGTATATAATACTAAAATTAAACCTTAATAGATATTTTAACTAATAGGCCTATTAGTAGTTTAGCTACTTTATTATTATAAAGTATTATAGGTTCTTATAATCGCTTAATACTTCTATAAGAAATACTATACCTTCTAATTCGGGCCTCTATTACTTAAAATATTAGATAATCGCGAGTAGTTCTTTATTATATATTTTATAGTTGCCTCTAGTAGGGTTTATATACTTAGAGAAGTAGGTAATAGACCTTAGTTTACTATTAGCACCTTTCTAAGATAGTATACTAACTATTATAAAGTTAAATATATTAGCTTCTACTATTATTAGTAGTTTAAGATTAAAGTATTAGAGAATTAGTATAGAAATAAAAGCATTCTTTAAGTAGTCGAAAGAATATTAACAGCTATTATTCTAGTCGAATCGAGTATTTTTTTTAGTTAGAGTTACTAAGGGGGAGACTTTTTATAAAAAGTTACTAATAAATTATTAGTAGAAGTTTATAAAACTTATAAAGGCTTAAATATCTTTTATATTTTTAGATTATTTCTAGTTAATAATTATCTCTACCTTCTTTAGGTTTATATAGATCTCTTCTATAATAATTATATACCCTAGGTAGATTACTTCTAACTAGTAGAACTTATACTTATCTATATTAAACTGTAGACTATTTACTTTTAAGACTTTAAAAACTAGTTAGATATACTACTTATAATCTTTTAGATTCTTACTAAATATTAGAATATTATTAATATAGATAGTATAAAATATATTAAAGTATAGTTTTAGTATATTATTTATAAAGTACTAGAATATATTTAAAGTATTAACTAGGTTAAAAGGTATTACTAGGTATTTAAATAGCTTATAGTATATATAAAAGGTAGTCTTCTATTTATCTTCCTTAATAATCTTTAGCTTATTAAATATAATAATAATATCGAGTTTTATATAGTACTTAGTTTTACTAAATTAGATTAATATTTCTTAGATTAGTAGAATTAGATATTAATTCTTAATAGTAATAGTATTTAGGGTTTTATAATCTATATAGAATTAAAAACTACCTTTAAGTTTCTTTATAAAGATTATAGGTATAGCTACTAGTAATAAGTTTACTCTAATAAATCCCTTAGACAAGTTCTTATTAAGGTACTTTTTTAGTACTTTTAGCTCGTTCTAGAATATCCTATAAAGTAGACTAAAACTAGTTTACTTACTATTCTCTAGTTTAATCTTATAATTATATAATTATTATTTAAGTAACTTATTTACATTCTTATATAAAAAGATAGATAATAGGTTATAGTATTTTTTAAGTACTTTAGTAATAGGGTTAGTATATACTTTTAGGGCTAAAGCCTTATTAATATTAGCTATTAATATAGCGAAGATTTTATAGTTAAATTACTAGAAGAGTTAGACTAGTAGTATAACACCTATATAATATATATTTAGTTATAATACAGACTTTAAATATTTAGACTTAAATAGGTCCTTTTAACTATAATCTTTATTTAAAGTTAGATTAGTTTTAGTTTTAGGTTCTTTTAACTAGTATAATATTTTAAGCAGCTAGTAATTATATTAAATATAGCTTAATAGGTAGAGCTTTAAATAGTACTATCTAGGCTTTAGGCTATATAAGAGTTGTAAATTAATTGCTTTAAAATCTTCTTTTATATTAAGTTTAAGTAGTTTATAGTCTTTAATAACTGTTTAAACTACTTATTAGTAGATAGTAGTACTAGTAGATTATAAGTATTAAGTTAGGTATTAGTTAGTAGTAAAGACTAGCTATTTATTCTTATAGTCTAGGTTTATATAATACTTATATATCTATAACTATTCTAGAATTAACTAGTATTTTTCTAGTATAGTTATATAAGAATATACTATTTCTAAATAGTTTATATATAAGAGAATTAGAATAACTAAATAAGAGATAGTCCTTTTATAAAAGATTTCTCTATTAAAACTAGTTAGGTATAAATTATATAGGAGTTATATCTTTTAGAGTTTTAGGGTATATATAAGATCTTTATAGATATAACTATAACTAGTAGCTCTAGTATTAATAAGAATATTAATATCTTACTAGACTAGGTCTTAATAAATTAAAAAAAGAGTTAGAATCTAATAGTTCTATAAATATATAGAGATTTAGTATAGATAGAGTTTTAAGAAGTAATTTACTTCTAGAATAGACCTTTTAGCAATATTCTAGTTAGTAAAACTAACTATATTTAGGAGTAAGAAGAATAGCTTTATCTATAAGATAATAAGCGTATTAAGGATTGGTTAGAGAATCGGTTAGAAGATTAAAAGTAGGATCTATAGGGTATAGTAGGGCTCTAAAACTCTTAATAGATTAATAGTAGAAAGACGCTGCATTCTAGTAAAATATATTTCTTACTACTATACTTATAATAGCGTTCTTTATAGCAGCGCCTTTTTTATTTATTAGAGCCTATAGGTATATAATTAGAAGTATTAAATTTTATAGTATTTAAGTTCTTTTAGTAAGTAGTATAATACTTTAGTTATTTATAGTAGTTGTCGGGTAGGTAATATAGGTTAGTATTATATAGGAAAATTAGGTTAGTATAGTTATTTAAGGTGCTAGATATTATAATACTAATTATAACACAGCGGAGCTTATTAGAGAGAGAATATTAGAGATATACGATTTATCCAGTCTTATTTAGTTAAGTATCTATAATTAGGCGTTAGAATTTAGTAAAGTAAGTAGAGAACCTACTTTAACTTTATTTTAAGGTCTCTAACTTACTCTATACTATAGTCTCCTTATTCTAGTCGCTATAGGTAGATTCTAAAAAGGCGACTAAGCTATCTATAGAGTTAATACCCTTATCTATTAATAGGTTAACTAATATTACTAAGTCTTATTTTAGATAAAAATAGATATATAGAAAGTAGGTATATTTAGTTAAATATTAGTTAGTATTTTCTTCTAGTTTATAGCGGAGCTTTCTAATAAAATATAAAAGCTCTAAGCGTTTACTAGAAAATATTAGAAGGTTAAGTAAGTAGTTAAAATAGAAATATAGGTTATATATAGTTTTAAGCGGATTAGAAGTTAATATAGGTATTTATTTAGAAGTTAGGGTTATAGGCTAAATCGGGCTAAGAGCGGGTAATAGTTCTATTACTATTAATATACTAGTAGCTAGTAGAGGAGTAGTTATTTAGCGGCTACTAAATTCCCTTTATATCGTTTTAAAGTCTAACTTATAGTAGTTCTCCTAGATTATTAAGGCCTCTACTAGTATCTTATTCTTCTACTATAAAGAGACCAGCTTACTCTAGATCTCTTTAAATATACTAATAAGCGCGTTCTTATCTATAGTATATAATAGTAGATAATATAATATAATATTACGGACGCTTATATATAATTAGTTAATTATACTTTAGGCAGTTAACTCTATTACTATATACTATATATAAATATTAAAACATTATATAAAGAATAGAAATATCTATATTATATAGGTTTTTATAAGAGCTAGGTCTATACTACTATATAGGCTAGCTAGATCAGCAAAACCTTCCTCTATTAAAGTTAAGATAAGTTGGTTATATTCTAGCTAGCAGTTAATAGCTGTTACTAGCAGCTGGTTCGGATATTATATTAAGAGTAGTATAGCTATAGAGGTATTACGGTATTACTATAATACTAGTAGCTATATTTATAATCTTTATAAAGAAACTTAAAGGTAGTGTCTAATTCTATATAAACTATAGAACCCTAAATACTATTACTATTAAAAACTAATACCTAATTCTACTAATTTAAGAAATATTAACCTAATTTAATAAAACTAAATACTATATAAAACTTATTATTATTACTATATTTAATAAGTTAAAGATTATTAAAATAGATAAATAGAAAACTACTTTTTATATATATTATAGGCTGTTTAAATATTTAATAATACCCTTTAACCTAGTTAATACTTTAAGTATATTTTAGTATTTTATAAATAATATATTAAAATTATATTTTAATATATTTTATACTACCTATATTAATAATATTCTAATATTTAGTAAGAATCTAAAAGATTATAAATAGTATATTTAGCTAGTCTTTAAAACTTTAAAAGCGAATAGTTTACAGCTTAATATAGATAAATATAAGTTCTACTAGTTAGAAGTAACCTACTTAGGGTATATAATTACTATAGAAGAGATTTATATAGACTTAAAGAAGGTAGAGATAATTATTAACTAGAAATATTCTAAGAATATAAAAGATATTTAAACTTTTATAAGCTTTATAAACTTCTACTACTAATTTATTAGTAACTTCTTATAGAAAGTTTCCCCCTTAGTAGCTTTAACTAAGAAGAATACTTAATTCGACTAGAATAATAGCTATTAATATTTCTTTAACTACTTAAAGGATACTTTTATCTCTATACTAATTCTCTAATACTTTAACTCTAAACTACTAATAGTAGTAGAAGCTAATATATCTAATTTTATAATAGTTGGTATACTATTTTAGAAAGGTACTAATAGTAAATTAAGACTTATTACCTATTTCTTTAAGTATATAAACTCTACTAAATATAACTATAAGATATATAATAAGGAACTACTTATAATTATCTAATATTTTAAGTAATAGAGGCCTAAATTAAAAGGTATAGTATTTTTTATAAAAGTATTAAGCGATTATAAAATCCTATAATACTTTATAATAATAAAGTAGTTAAGCTACTAATAGGTCTATTAGTTAGAATATCTATTAAGGTTTAACTTTAGTATTATATATTAACCTAGAAAATTTAGAGAGAAGTCTAATACTTCAACTTAAAGGTTATAAGATAAGCTTATATAAGAAAAGGCTTATAGAAGTTATTAATAGATATTACTTCGTCCTAAACTATTCTAATAGATAGAAGTAGACTAACTAATTATAGAGATTATTAATAAAGAATATCTAAATAATAATCTAATCTAAAATACTCTAAAGTTATTAAAAGAAAAAGCCTATTAATCTAAACTTTTAATTTTAGCTAACTATAAAACGTATAATAATTAACTATACTATTAAAATTAACTTATAATATTAAACTATAATAAGCTAAAGCTTAAACTGCTATAAGCCGTCTATAATTTACTATCTAGTAGATATTCTAGTTAAAGAAAGACTTTAGAACTACTCAAGTATAAGTACTATTAGTTAAAGATATTTAACTTAGTATAATAATATATAGACTATTATTATATATACTAAAGAAGTAAAGCTTTTAAAGAGAAGTATTATAGATTACTAAAACTATTATCTATACTTAAATAAAGGTTTTAAAATATTTCTATAGACTTTATAACTAATCTATTAGAATTAGAAGGTTGTATAAATATTATAGTAGTAGTTAATAGACTTAATAAGTATAGATATCTAATACTATATATAAGAATTAAAACTTCTAATATTATCTAACTATTCTGTTACTATATATAGGTTTACTATAGACTACTATATACTATTATATCTAACTGTAAGATATAGTTTATTTCTACCTTCTACTAAAAGCTCTATAGATAGCTATAAATTAATATATATATATTAACTAGCTTTTATCTAGAGATTAATAGCTAGATAGAGAATACTAATATAGTAATAGAATAAGTTCTCTAAGTCTATACTAGCTATAAATAAGATAACTAGGTTAAATAGCTACTAATAGTATAGTTTAAAGCGAATAATATAGTATTTAAATTAATAAAAGTCTTTCTATTTCTAGTCTATTTTAGCTAGTACCTTTAAATAGGCTTTAAGCCGCCTATAAGGATCTATTAACCGCTAAAATAGTCCCTAATAGTTTAGAAAGCTAATAGACTAGTTAATAAGATAAAGGATATTATAGAGTATATTAGAGAAGAACTTACCTAAGTATAAGCGTTCTAATAAAAGTATACTAACTATAAGTACGTACCAGCCTTTAACTACTAGATTAGTAATCTAGTCTAGCTAGATGCTAAAAATATATATATATAAAGACTGTTAAAAAAACTTAACTAGAAGAATATAAGCTTTTATAAAGTTATTATAAAGGTATTCTTATATATTTATAAATTAAAGCTACCTAAATTAGCTAAAATATATCCTATATTCTATATATTACTATTATAACTAGTATCTAAGTTATCTAACTACTTATCTAATTAATAAATATATAACCCTAAACCTATTAAAATTAATAGAAAATTGGAATACCTTATTAAGTAAATAGAAGACCTCTACTATAACTAATAGAGATACTAGTATAAATACCTAGTTAAGTAGACTAGCTATTATAACCTAGAATAGTACCTAGCTAGTAACTTTACTAAGATAACTACTATAGAAGATTATTATATTAGAAACCTAAATAAATAAGATCTAAATATAATATTATATCTAGATTTTTAATTAGATACTAAAATCTAATCTAAGTATATTTTTAGACGCTTATAATAATACTATACTAATATAATACTAGTAATAATACTACTACTAATTTTTAGTATAGTACTACTATATAAATTAAACTAACTTAATCTCTAGTATAGTATTACTATATAAACTAAACCGACCTAATTTCTAGTATAATACTACTATATAATAATAACTAGTTATACTAATATACCTATAACCTAATCTAATCTCTAGTATAGTACTACTATACGATAATAATTAATCGCGTTAATATACTTATAATCTTAACTAATACTAGTATTAATAACTACTACTTAATTATAAATAACCTGAATATAATATAAAGACCTAATTTATAGAAGTTTATAACTAAGAGAGGAGTATTATTATAGTAATATTATAATACCTCTATACTTATACTACCCTTACTATAATACTTAAACTAGCTGCTAGTAATAGCTATTAGCTACTAGTTAGAATATAACTAACTTATCTTAACTATAATAGAGGAAGGTTTTACTAACCCAGCTAGCTTATATAGTAGTATAGACCTAGCCTCTATAAAAACCTATATAATATGGATATCTCTATTCTTTATATAATATTTTAATATTTATATATAGTATATAATAATAGAGTTAACTACTTAAAGTATAATTAACTAACTATATATAAACATCTATAATAATATATATAAGCTATTCTATTAGTAAAATAAATAGAAGAAACTAATAATAGTATTATAAGTTATATTAGATAGAGTTAGTAAAAATACTTAGTTTAAAATACTACTAAATATATTTATATTATTTATTTTTTAATTATTAGGCGATAAACTATTTAATAATAGACTTATCTATTTTCTTACTATATTAGAGATTAATACTAAAATAAACTACTTATATATAATAAAGAACTATTTATATATACTAGCTAGTATAGTATACTATATATATATACTAGATATAGAGATACTACTTCTAGTAGTAGAGTATAATAAGTAGATAGATAAGAACTAAAAGTATTTTCTACTTATATAGTAGAAGTTTCTAACTAATAGATTATTTAGTCTAATAAGTAAAATAATTAGCTTACTAATATATAAGAAGTTTATTATACTAATAGCTAGTAATTTAAGTAACACTTACTAGTTAAAGAATAAGATAATATTCTATCTTAATAGCTAGCTAATTTATATTAGCTAGTTCTATAAAATAGTATAGGATATAGTAGTTAAAGTAGAGAAAATACTCTAGTAAGAGCTATATTAAATAGCTAGAGTTAAGAACTAATTTACTTTTTAGCTAAAATAGTTTATTAATAATATTATATTTATATAGTAGGGTATATTTTTTATTTTTTATTATAATAATTAGCTTAATAATAGGCTTAAATAGATACTTACTTAAACTAGATAAATAGAAGCTAGTTAGTAGTTTTAATTAAGAGATAGCTTATAAAATAAGTAGTAAGTAAAATAGTACTTATAATAAATAGATTACTTTTTAAAACTACTAACTATTAATATATATATAACTTTAAAGTAGTTTAAATAAGAGTTAGAGATTATAATAATATAGTATTATAATAAAATACTATAGAACTATAATATCTTTATAATAGATAAATATATTATAATAGTAGTCTACTATTATAAATCGCAATTCTAGTAGAATAAGCTAAAGGTAGTATTATACTTTCTACTACTACGGCTAGAGTAAGTAATAGTAGTATATTTAACTTATATACAGCTATTATAAAAGTATTTAAATATTAAGATATTTAGTAGTAGTTTTAGTAACTATATATAGGCGGATTAATATAGACTATAGAAAATAAACTAATTAATATATATACTTAAATATAAAACTAATAAGTAGATAAGTATTAAACTATATATATTAGACTACTAATATACAGCTATTAGTATTAGTAGAAAAGTAGATAGAAAGTTATTTAGTAAAGGATATTAGGACGAAATAGAAAAGTTTAAAAAGCTAAAATAGATAAAAAGAAAAAAATATATTAGAACTATAGAGTATATAAATAATATAAATAGAGATTAGAAACTATAATATACTAATTAATATTATTAAATATCTTAATATATATTTAATTAAAGTATTCTAGCCGTTTAATATATTATAGTATTACTTTTTAAGGCTTAATAGAGGTAAAGAGATACTAGAAGTAAAGTAGATAGATAGTTAAGACTAGACTAAAATAAGAAAGTAGTAGTAGTATAATAATAATAGTAAAGAGTTTATAGTATAAGAAAACAAAGTATAAGTTTAAAATAGAAAAGAGAAAGCACTTTAAAAAGTAATATAATAAGTATTTAGATAAGAAAAGATTAGCTTCTATTTAACTAAGTAAGAGTAAGTAATATATATAGTACTAGGCGGGTAGATACTACTTATTATAGTACTTTTAACTAGTAGAGAAAAGAGCTTACTATTTACTATACTAGCTTACTTAGATTAATATAGGGTAATAATAATAGTAGTACTATACCGGGCGCTTATTAAGAACTTAGTTAAGCGGATTTAAGAGAGTAGAATTAACTATATAGAGAAGAAGTATAATAAGAATAATCTAATAGTAGTAGTAGTAGTTAATATAAATATAATAGGTAATATAATAAATAATAGAAATTTTATTAGTTATATAAGGATATTTAATAGTAAGAAACTATTATAGTAGATTATAATAGATAAGTATTATCTTATCTTTATATTAAGTAATTAGTAGCTAAAGTTAGTAAAGCTTAAGAATTTACAGCTACTACTATATCTAGTAGTATTACTTATAGTAATACTACTACTAGTATAAAAGGCTAAACTAGAAGAAAATATAATATATTCTACTATTAAAGCAGCTAAACTATTAAAGCGGCTACTTTTTCTTAGCATTATAAACACTATATACGAACTATAATAAATCTATAATACGACCTTCTATTAATTTAACAAGGTAGAATTAAGCTTGCTTTATAGGCGTATAAATTAGGTTAGTTTAAGAGCATGCGACGTGCTGCTATAGCTTTTAACATATAATATTAACAACTTTCTACTTAACTTTATAGAATTGCATTTCGCTCTTATATACAACTAAATTGCTAGAAGCTTATAATAACCGAAGAACAAATAATTGTATAATATATTCTTAACCTTAATTTACGAGGATTTGCGCCCCGGCTATATAAGGTAGTAGATATAGTAGATAAACTATTAGGCGTACGTGATAAAATACTTATAGAAAAGAATTAGCCTAAACAATTTATAGCGCGTATAGATAAGCTTAAAATAGCCTTTAATTAAGTAAAGGATTACTAAAGAATAAAATAAGAGAATCTAGAGGTTATTAATATATAGTTTAAGCTCGTATAGAATATAATTGCGAAATATAGTATATATTATAACAGCGTAGGTAAGATAATAGGTCCGAATACGGCACAAATCTACTTAGAGGCATATAGGAGTATGTAGGGGATTAGGGACCTGGGAATTCTATTAACACCTATAGGCCTTGTACGAAAGGATATAGAAGAACTACTAAGCTACTTATAAGGGAGTATACAACTATATACGGAAGGGAAAAGGGGTAGAACTAGAGGTAGAATAAGATAAGCGAAAAGCTTTGGGATAAGATTATATATAAAGCTTTTCATGGAACGATTTCTTTACATTATTATACTACCCCCCTCCTTATAGGCTAATAGTCCCTATCTATACTAGTTCGGGAGGGAATTGGGGCTGTTATAGATAGGTTCTAATATAAAGAAATTTCTTCGAGAAGGTATTTACCGGTAAGAGCTAATATACGCAGTTACCTATAGAGATGTATTTATTAACGTAATATTAAGTAAGGTTTTTTTTTTTGCGGTGAGTGTAATTAACCTATATATTAGCTAGTAACTACTATTATAACGGTTTATTAATATTGCAATTTCGTCGCGTATAGCAACAAGTATTTACTAGCCTTAGTATATTACCAGGTTGTTGTTAACTAAGCTTCCTTAACTAAATAATAACTTCTACTCCGTACGTATTATTATACGTCCCTAGAACCGTTAATTATTAAAGTATTACTAACGCCTCTTAGAAAAAATTAATTAATATACTACTCTACCTACCTTCTAGAGCCTCTTTAGAAGTCTTCTAAATTATCTACTTTTAGGCTATATACGCGCTCGCCCGCGGGCGGCGTATAATATTTACCTTTCAGTCCTTAAAATTAAAAAAATGCGAGTATTACACCTTATAAAATAAAAAGTATAACCCTATATAAATCGCATCTAATATTAGTAGAGTATTTACTACTAACGTACTTATAGATCCCCTCCTATTATAAGGAGGAGTTTCTAGTCCTCCGGGGCTATCTTAAACTATAGATAGCAGCCTAATATGTAGGAGATAAGGAGGATAAAAAGGTAGCCTTTAAGGCTATTTTAGAGTCTACTTACAGCCTAGCGTTTATAGCCCAGGTTATAAAGAGTTAGGAAGATAGCCTTTCTACAGCTAGTATCTAAATAACTTTATTCTACTAGAGTACTAAATTACTCTATTAGGTTTTAGCTCTAAAAGCTCTAGTATCTAGCCTTTAGGCTAACATCGCGGCGCTCTTAGGCGGTTAAAAACGAGGTAGAAGAGGTTTAGGGGGAGTCCGGAGGGAAAGAAGAGGAAGAAGAGTAGAAGAGGAGAGAACTGAGGAAGTATCTGATAGCCTACTATTAGACCCTCTAGATTCTATAGAGGAGTAATTTTAGGCCTATACTTTAGTTTTTAAATCTACTACTTAACTCTTATATGTTATCGTCTACTAGGTAATCTATATTCTCTATACTATCCTTATATACCTTAATCTATTTAGTTAGGGCCTTTAAGGGTCCTAGCTAATTCGGATACTTATTATAAAAAGCTTTTAGCTTATAAGGTAAACCTATAAAATTTGAGGCTTTATATTAGACTAGGTTAGAATTATATTCTATCTATTTTATACGGTATTTAAGGGTTTTATAATATAGCTTACTAGCCAGTATTTCCTTAACCTCCCACTCTTCTACCCCCTTAATAGCGATAGCGGGTGGTTTCGGAGCTTCTTACTCTAGTAGAGGGTTCTAGAGGTTCTTATATAGTAGGTTTAGTACGAAGATATTATATATTCTCAACCCTAGGGGTAGCTATAGATAGTATAAGTTTCCAACCTATTCTAGTACTTTAAAAGGGCCCTTCTATTAATTAGATAGCTTTCAGCTCAGTCTCTAGACTGTAAAGTTCTTAGTATTTAGATAGACTATATTACTAATCTATTAATTAATTAGTCGCTAGTAATAGTTAATAATAGATTATATATAATTCTAAGTCTTCTTAATATTAGCCTTTACAGTTTCCTAGGCTGTATATATATAAGTTACTAGAGCTAAAGTATTCTTATAATTTAATTTATCTGTTATAGTAATAAGATTAACGGAATATTTCTAATCCCAACTCTAACAGGGCTTAGATCCGTATAGGATCTAATATAGAGATTTTCTAATAGTTATATAGGGTAGAGTTACTTATACTTAGTTAATTATAGGTAATAGAGAACTCTAGTTATTCTAGTAGAAGGATACGAAAGGGCGTAGTCTCTAATTAATATACTTATTTATAATCTCTATCTATCCGTTAGTCTCTTTATAATAAGTAGTAGATAGTTTAATCTTTACGCCTAAGATATAGTAGAATTCGGACTAGAAACTAGATATAAACTAAGGTCTTTAGTCTAAAATAATAGTTTCGGGTGTATAGCTAAAGCGGTATACCTATTAAATAAATAATTCGGCTATTCCCCTTACGTTAATTATATAATAGTAGGGGATAGATACTACTTATTTAGATAGGCGATCGATTACTACTATAATCTAATTATATCCAGACTTATCTATAGAAAAATCCTTAAAGTTAATATACAAATACTATATTAGTTAATTTAGTATAGGAAGTAGGTAGATAAAACCTAGGGTTTAAATTTATATTAGATAAGTTTTATAGTATAGAATACAATTCTATATATATCATTTATAAGTAGCCTCTATACCCTTCTAGTAGTATTTCTGGGACAGTAACTAATAGGTTTTAGTAGCGCTTAAGTATACGGAAGATACTTAGTTATAAACCTCTTATATAAGTCGCGTATAAAAGCCTGAATCTAATAGAATATATAAGCGATTATTGTAGAGGAGTAGTCTATTCTCTATCCGATACTTATAGGGTAAAAGTATATATTCCTATATAAAGGAGACTCGGTTTTCTTATAGTAATATATCGATCAACTCTAGAGAGTCTAGTAATATAACCTACTCCTAGCCTTTAATAACGTTTAGTATAGCTGCTTAAGTTATTATTTAAGTAATATAGGACTAGGCTAATTTAGTATTAATTTAGGGGTAAAGTTAATACGGTTTAAATAGGACTCTTAACTAGTTATTAGTTTAAGCTGCTTTTAAGTTTTCTACATCTTATTTATAATAACTAAGGATATCTACTCTAGCATTATTCTTACCTAGGGTGTATTTGATTTGGAACTAATACTAAGCTAATTCCTCAGTCTAATAAACTTAATAAGTATTAAGTACCTTTATAGTTATAAAATATTCGAGTAAATAATAATTAGTATATACTAGAGTTCTAG